>CAWUEQ010000205.1:0-132879 GCA_963921185.1 Dasysyrphus tricinctus
TATTGAACACAAAAAAAGCATTTAATTACGTAAAATTTTGAAAAATATCGACTTAAGAAAAAAAATCACAAATTTTTTTTTAAAATTTGATATTGAAATTTAATATCTCAAAAACTATCTGCTTAAGCAACTTGATTTAAAAAGCAAATGTAAGAATGTAGTATTAGCTCTCAAAAAATTATAGCATATTAAAATACGTGTTTTCGTTGTTTTTTAATGTTTATTTTTGCATTTAAAGTTAATTTTTTACAAAACTGCCCCCCTGTCTCAGGGAGGGGAGATACAACTTTCCCCCATACAACATTATTTTTTTAGAATAACCTCAAGAACCACACCCTAAAATACTTCCACTCAGGTACGGGACACCCTGTATGAATTGATGTATAACTTGCAGCATACTGCCTTGTGTGGACTTTGAAATTTAGATAGATAGATAGATCATTTATTGTAGCTGAATTATAATACATTTTTTCATTAAACCTATATTGCACAATTTACAGAGACTTGGTATAAAGCTACCTTACTACTGAAAAATTTATAACAATGTTTTTAAATATCACAGACCTTAATATAATTGGTAGAAGGAAAAGCTACAGAAAAAACCTTCTTTAAATAGATGAGATGGAGAGAAGGGGAGGGAATAACTGACAAAAACCTCAAATCAATGACTTTTTACAAAAATAGTATATACACATATAATAAATAAATTAACAAAAATATTGCGAATATCACAAAATTAAATAAATTAACATTTGAATAAATAAATAAACATTACAAAATAAATAAATAACAAATAAATAAATAAACAAGCAAGTTAATAAATAAATAAGTAAATACAAAACAAAACAAGATAATAAGTAGTTAAATAAATTCATAAATAAATAAATAAATAATTAAATAAATAAATAAATAAATAAATAAATAAATAAATAAATAAATAATAAATAAATAGATGAAGAAAAATAAATAAATAAATAAATTACTAAATTAAAAAAAAAAATATCACAGAAAAAATAAAAATCAATAAATAAATAAATATATAAGTAAATCTATTTTAATATGTAGATTAATTAATAAATAGGTATATCACAGTAAAAGAAAATTAAATAAATAATGAATATATAGATCTTTATAATTAAGTAAATAAATAAATAAATAATGCTCATAAAGTCAGGTTTGAAATGAGGTAGTTATCAGATGAACTACAGGATAAATCATAGCTGTTGCTTAGTTTTATTATTCTAGATGGAATTTTTTCCATCTTTGTTATTATATGTAATTCTTCTGTCGAATAATGCCATGGCAAATTAAGCATCATCTTCAAAATTTTGTTTTGCATTCTTTGCAACCTAAGTATATGACTTCTTGCACATTTTCCCCAAACAGGTGATCCATATAGTATGATGCTTTGGAAAATTACTTTATATATGATTAACTTATTTTCATCACTAAGCATTGATTTTCTATTAATTAAAGAATAAAGCATTTTTATTGTCACATTAACCTTGTTTAATGTTTTTGGGATATGTAATCCAAAAGTTAATGTTTTGTCGAGATGTACTCCTAAGTATTTAGCAATGGATTTCCATTCTGTCTGTGCTCCATTGATTGTTAACATTCCACTGGGCAGAAAGCAAGCTTTCCTTTTTCTGGTGAAAAAGACGGCTTGAGTCTTTTCAGCATTCAACTTAATCTTCCATTTATTGAAGTAATTTTGGACATTATCCAAGGCAGATTGCAAATTGGTTTCAATTAATACACCATTCGAATCTGCTGAATAAACGCAAGTATCATCTGCAAAGATGGCGGTTTCACAGTCCCTGAGCTTTGGAAAGTCAGATGTATAAATATTATACAATAATGGGCCCAAAACAGATCCTTGGGGAACACCAGCTAAAATTTCTTTTGGATCTGAACACTCAGCATTAATTGAAACTTTGAAAGTTCTTCCGGTTAAAAAGGAGAAAATTATTTTATTTATGTACTTAGGAAAATTCAAAATACTTAATTTATGGATCAGACCCTTGTGCCATACCGTATCGAAAGCTTTCTCGACATCGAGTAAAACTAATCCGGTGCTTTTCCCTAATGCGAAGTTACTTTTAATGTCCTTAGTAATCCGATGAATCTGATGCACTGTACTATGATGGCATCTAAATCCAAATTGCTCTAGTGGCAAGATGTTATGTAAATTTAAGTGATTTACAAGATTATTTTTGATGACTTTTTCAAGACAACTTTCCCCCTTTACATTATTTTTTTAGAATAACCCCAAGAACCACACCCTTAAATTCTTCCACTCAGGTCCGGAACACCCTGTATAAAAGGCTATTGATTATGTCCTAAAAAAAAGGGCAATAAGGAAGTAAGACGTTCATGGAATTTTATTGTAACAATCTTCAAAGGGGTAATTGAAGATGAGAAAACCGCGGAGTGCTAATAAATTAGAGGGTGCATTTTGGAGAGAGGGGTGCAAAAGCACCCTTTTATAGCTAATAGATAATTCTCAAAGCCTCTTTTGTAGAGAATAAAATTAACTATCAAAATGGATCTAGAAAAAAAATTAAAAATTTTTAAATTAGCTAATTTTCAGAAAAATCATTGCAAAAAAATTTGAAAAATCGCATTTTTTTTTTTTTTTTTTACTCATTTGCTTATAACTTTTTTACCAGCAGAGATAGGTATCGGCATTGCTTCATATAAAAGAAATATACATAATTAAATTTCCTGTAAAATGAATTATTCAAAAAATGGTTTGGATTAAAATCGACCGAGAAATAGTCGTTCAAACTAGGCTGATGTTAAGTTTTTAAAGCTTTATAAATGGCATTTTTGGCTATTTTGATGGACTTGTTAGATTATACGCTCAAACTGGGTGTATTAGGGAGTCATGACCAGTTAAGTCAAAAATAATTGTAAAGTTTCAAATTTTTCGCAGTTTTAGGGTTGCCATCTAATTTTTACCATGTTCGAGAAGGTATAAGCTAAGTGTGTTGATTTTGGCTATTATTCTAAATTAAAAAAAAAAAATAGATGGCAACCTAAAACTGAAAAATTTTATTTTTATTTTTGATTTAATTGGTCATGGCTCACTATACAATACACCCAGTTTGAGCGCATAATCTAACAAGTCCATCAAAATAGCCAAAATGCTATTCATAAAGCCTTAAAAACCTAAAATTAGCCTAGTTTGAACGACTATTTCTCGGTCAATTTTTATCCAAACCGTTTTTTTTTTTTATTTATTTTAAAAGAAATCTAATTATCTTTCTTTTATATGGCACAAAGTCTATATTATATCTGCTGGAAAGAAAGTTATAAGCAAATACGTAAAAAACCAAAAATTGCTATTTTTCATTTTCGTTTTCGAGTTATATGCAAAAAAACAAAAAGAGTCCTTTTGCACCCCCCTCTAAAAAATGCACCCTCCAATTTAATATCACTCCGCGGTTTTCTCCTTTTCAATGACACCTTTGATGATTTTTACAATAAAATCCCATGAACGTCTTAGTTCCTTATTATATGACATAATCAATAGCCTAATAGACCTACCATATATTTGCGTAGGTGCATATGTAGGTACCTAGCAATAAATATGTTACGTATGGCAACACTGGCCATACGAGCCAAATATAATTGTGAAATGAAATGTATTTTTAGTCTCGAACAGCTTCTTGCTGGGAGAGCAAATGTTTATACTTCCGTGGAGTCGGATAAATAAATGTGGGTTTTTTTGTATATTTTTTCCCACGATAAAAGTTATTTGTTTTAATTACTGGTGGAGTTTAAACATTATGGTCCTTCGAGTCGCGATTATAAAAAAAAATCGGAAAAATCGGAGTGAAAATTGTGAAGTGTTGTGGAAAAATTTATCAACCAGGAGGTTGAATCCAAGAGGTGAATTCAGGAAAAGGTTTGGATTGGAGGCAAACTGCACATTAGGATATGGGCAGCCCATCCATTATTTATAATCTCTATTTTTTCTACTAAAAACACTTTTTCTTAAAAAAATCTGTGATGACTTACAATCATCTTTTTCAGCTTTTTCTTGGTGATTTACAACCACCTTTTTCAGCTTTTTTTTTGGTGATTTACAACCACCGTTAGGTAGGTCGTATTTTTTTTCGTTGGCGTCTGGTGCCTTACAACCACCAGTTTAATTTTTGCGTATGGTGCCTTACAACCACCATTAGGTTTTTGCGTGTAGAGTCATGCTACCACCTAGAATATTTTTTTTGTTGATTATTTACTAATACGTAGTTTATTAGTTTCACATGTATATGTATACCCAAATAAATCTGCGAGTGATTTACAACCACTAGCACATTATTGGCAGGTATTTAAAAAAAATGCAAGTAAGATCATGCATCGGAGAGTAGTGTGTGCTGAATTCTCACACAAAAGCAGTAAAAGAGAACGATAATGCGGGAGCATTCACTCGTTTCCAATACAACGGAGAAAAAACAACCATCCAATTCAGCAACCATCCAAAATATTATACACACTATTGCAAGATGGGAACAGGGCTGTCGTTTCACTATTTCAGAAAGCAGTACTTCGAGGAAAAAAATAGCAGTACACAGCAGTACGGCAATAAAATATATATTTACAAACACAATTGTTAATGCATTTTATTTTGCTTAAATGCATATATTGTTCTTTAAAAATTATCACATACGCGCCCATTGCTATTTAAATCTAGCGCACTGCAATGGTGGTATTGAAAAGTTTTCATTACATAAGAACTCTTGTCATGTTTGTGCCATTTTTCTCAAAATCTGTTGCTTTTAGGAAATAAGTTAATATTTTTGGGTAGAATTTTATAAGCTACATACAATATTCATTGTAATTATTGTTTTTTTCCTTTCCCTTCCTTAATAGACCAAATTTGACCCGCTGTAACTTTATTAGTAGGTACATAAGTACCAAGTACCTATAGGTTTAGATAATTTTACTGCCTAAAAGTAAATTTTCGTCATTTTGTTGTAAAATGAAATTCCATGAGGTTCCATAAATAAATTGAAACCACTCCTTTTTTCCAGATGGTGGCCTTACTTAGCCTGGACACCACAATAACTTTGTTTATAATGCAAACGCATATAGTAGTACAAAAAATATAGCTGATCGATTAATGCTATTTTAATAAATTTTTTGACTAAATTTGCTACTCCATAAAAATCCTGCATGATTTACTGTTCTATTGGTTGTATGAAGAAAAAGCATGGTTATTTTGTTTTGTAAAGAATTGAATAAGCTACAATTTTACTTTAATATTTCATTCCAAAAAGTTGATAGTTTTCGTTAAATTAGCAAAAAACTGAATTTTACACTCTTTTACTTCTCCAAAAATTCTTTCTTCAGCCAAAATTTAGGGTGGTTCTGGAAATTGCTCAGGAAGTCAAAACAAAAATTGAGCTTTTTAGGAGTTTTGTGGAAGTACGTAAAAGTCTTAATTTCCTGGGCTAGAGATCCATTAATATAATTTAACATTGCTTGACAGATGAGTGAAAAACTACATTTTGACGTGTGTGGAATATTTCATTTCAAATGACATCAAAATGTCCATAAACTTCCTTTTTTCGGATCATAAAAGAAAATATGAAAAGTTCCAGAATTTTTTACTTGCGATATACAGGCAATGCCTAAACAACAAACTATGCACTCGTAAAAAAATTTAACGCGAGATTTTGTTCAATAAATCTACGACTTTTTTAATTTATTTATTTTAAAAGCTTTTTGGATAGGATTATGATTTGCAAATGTTCTGTGAACAAATTTTCAAAAAAGCAGTACTTTGGTCGTATTAGCAGTACGGCAGTACGGAGTTTCAAAAAGCAGTACAAATACTTCAATTGCAGTACTTCGACAGCCCTGGATGGGAAATGTGTCTGCTTGTGGAGAGGGAAAAAAAAATGTGTATCTCAATCTAAACAAGGGGATTCATTTTCATTCAAGTGTGTTCAGTCGCCAAGTAAGAAACAAATTTTTTAAGTGCGTAAAATCAAAAATATAAATAAAAAGAATGGAAGTCAAAAACAAGAATAAAAAAGGTAAAGTGTATAAAGTGGTTTAATCTTATTGTAAAGAGGAAGTTTTTGCCCAAGAAAATATAAAAAGTGTGTGTGTTTAGATTGGTAGAATAAGAAAAAATATTGTCTATGGAGTGAACTGCAAAATAATTTAAACGTTTTGGCAAATAAAAACTGCAATAATTAAGTTCCAGGAGGAAATGCTATTTAGTTAAATAATTAAAATAATTTATCTGTGGAGTTATCGGGAGAAATTAATAAAGAATGTAAATATTCATATACATTCATTCATATCTAGCGATGTGCGTCGTCGCCATCAGGAGAATATAAGCAGGAGCTAAAACATGAAAGTGTGAATGTGTGTGTGACAATTAGTTACATTTGGATACAGTGGAATGTTTGGCACTTTTTTGCTAGTCAAAACATATGCTTTTACTATGGAGTTGTAGGTGCTCTTTTTTGGGAAAAAAATGAGCACAAATACAGTAATATGTTTCGGAGAGGAAATGAAAAAGTTAATTTAAAACAATTAAATTGAGGAGTCAATGGAGTATGTACTACTATGTTATTTGTTTCTAGGAAGAAAACTAATTTAAGTAACATAAGCTTTTAAATTGATAGCAAAGGAGTTGCAATAACTTTATGGAGTTTTTGCCATTAACGTTTAGATAGGTATATATATACCAATATTAAACAAGTCTATTGAGCATTCAATAAAATTAAGGAGTATTTATTTTTGTTTTGGAGACAGCAAATTGTCTTCTTTACAAATTATTATGGAATTATTATTTGGAAGAAAAATTCTAATAAATATTAAAAATATTGTTGGGAAACAAGAAACTATTTTTTAAAATGTAATTTACCTAGGAGGGAAGGAGACCGGAGAGGATAATGGGCTGAAGGCTCTTTTAAATATTATTAATAGTTATGAAGAGAGGGTTTTGAGCGGCAAAACTTTCCTATCCCTAAGGAGAGCAGTCACTCGTGCTGCAAATTATGCAAAGTCCCAGGAGGTGGCTGAATGCTCGCATGAGGGGCTGTTACTGAGGACAGACAGGTTGTTGCAACTATGGGACAGGAGTAACGTGCTGTTTTTGCAACTCGTGGAGAACGCCGAAGGAGAAGAACTGGAGACATTGGAGCTCGAAATGGAAGCCATGGAGATGGAGTATTTTGAAACGGCCGAAATAATGAAGAAATTTATAGCAAAGGCTACCAAGGAGAATCAAGAGAGCGAGGAACGCTCTGTTAACAATGAGGAGGCATTCCGGAGGCAACTCAACGTGAGTCTGACCCTACCAACCCAACAACATGACATTAAAAATACTTGGGGGGAGTTTGATGGTTCACTCCTCAAATGGATCGGCTTCCGTGACCGTTTCAGAGCGGCCATCCATGAGAACAAGGATGTTTCTCCAGCATACAAATACTCCTATCTTAAAAAATCGCTGACAGGAAGGGCAGCAAAGGCACTTGGTGAAAGTCATCTTAGCCAGGAGAGCTACAAAGATGCATGGGAGAGGCTTTTTCAGCTATATGAAAAGCCGTATCACATAACCAAAGAACATTTAAACCAGTTCTATCGGCTACCGGTGCTTCAGGAGAAGCCATCGGCTGGAGAGATCCAAAGGATGGCGAATGTCACCCATGAGACCGTTCGCCAACTAAGATCGTTAGGAATACCCGCGGAGCATTGGGATATGGTATTCGTGCTAGGGTTACACGACCGCCTGGATTCGGAGACTAAAAAGCAATGGGAATTGCAAAAATTGTCCGAGACTCCCAAAATAGGAGAGATTTTGGATTTTCTCGACAAGCAGGCAGGAGCCTTGGAGAACATAAAAATGGTATGGAACCCGCAACAAGCAGCTGCAGGAGCAGGAAGAAGGGAGAGAATGGAAGCTCGTAGAAGTGTTCCTTCGACATCAAGGGGAACCTCGAGAGGACAATATTATGGAGATCCATGTGAAGCATGTGCACAAGACTCTCATGCTCTTTATCACTGCCCGGAGTTCATGGCCTTAAGCTTGTATGCAAGAAAGGATTTCGTTACAAGAAGGAAGATCTGTCCGAACTGCCTTAGGAAAGGACACAAAAAGGAGGCCTGCACTGGTATCAAATGCAGAGATCCAAATTGCCAGGGGGACCCGGCCCACAACAGCATGCTTTGCCCGGTAAAGCAAGGGTTCAAAAGCGTGTTGACATTGCGTGCGGAGACAGCAAGGAAGGAGAACTTGCAAGGTAAAAGGAAATCCTGACTGGAGGGGACACCAGCCAAATGTCAGAAAAGGAGTACTCAGGAAGAGGTGGCCGTAGGGCTGAATACAAATTCGGAGAAAAATCCGTTTACCAACAAAAAATTTAAGAATAAAAATAACCAAGGTTTACCATATGACAACGTGTTTAATTTATCTTCTCCAGGTTTTAGCTTTTTTACCAACAGTAATGGTAAGCATTGAAAATGATGGGAATAGGTTTGGTCCTTTAAAAGGATTTATCGATACAGGAGCTCAGCCAAATGTGATGAGCCAGAAATTAGTGCAGGAGTACAAATTTTCATCGTTAACCACTACTAAGAAAGCAGTAGGTATAGATGGAGAGCCTTTTAAAATTAAACAGAAAGTAAAAGTTAAAAGTGGTCAAGCTCAGGAGGGTATAGAGGAGATATTTTGGGTTTTACCAAAAAACAGTAATTGGGAGCCAATAATGCCATCGTCGGGCTTAGACCCCACAATGGTTCTTAACAAAACCGGAGTACCCTGGGCGAACCCAGAATATTGGAGACCTAGTCCAACACATTTGTTGTTTGGAGTAGGATTTTTTGCAAAAATAATTAAATCAGTTATTGAGAGTAACATAAATGGAATAGCGTTAATGGAAACGTTACTAGGAGTAATTACCTTTGGAACACTTCATGAAAAGGTGGATGAATTGACAGGTCAGTCAATTTCATGCATCCAATATAAAGAGGAGGAACAATTAGATAAGCTATTAGAGCGACTCTGGCAACAAGATCAGGTCAGGTCATGCCCTAGGCTTACAAAGGAAGAATTAGAAGTGGAAAAACACTTCATGGAGACATATAGACGGGATGAATCAGGAAGATTCGTAGTAAAAATCCCATTAAAGGAGAATTTTAGAGAACTAGGAAGTTCTAGGGAGATAGCATTAAAACGCTTTCTGTATTTAGAAAGACGATTAGCAAAAAATCAGGAGATGAGGATAGTTTATACGGAGAAAATGAGAGAGGAAATAAAAATAGGTCATCTAGTTTTGGCCACGGAGAAACCGAAAAAGGGAGAAATGGTGTATTATATACCACACCATTGCATCCCTAAGGATAATCGAATCGTATTCGATGCAAGTTGCAAAACGGACAAGGGATTGTCCCTCAATGATATTCAAATGCTAGGCCCAAAGTTGCAAAAGGATTTGCAAGAAACCATCATGCGTTTTCGGAGACATAAAATAGCGGTCTATGGAGATATTCGCAAGGTGTTCAATCAAGTCAGAGTGGCTAAAGAACAATGGAACTTGCAAAGAATTTTTTGGAGGGAGGATGCAAGCCAGAGATTACAGGAGTACTGGCTAACAGTAGTAACTTTCGGTTTGACATCATCGCCATTTTTGGCTGTGAGATCTGTAATAGAAACTGCTAGAGGAGCAAAAGGAGAATATCCAACAGCAGCTAAAGCAATAGAAGAGGACTTCTATATGGACGATTGTGTGACAGGAGCTCACTCAGAGAAAGCAGCTATCAAGCTAGCGAAAGAAATTGATTTTATTTCAAAAGGAGCTGGTTTTGAACTTCGTAAATGGAAGTCAAACAGCCAGGCGGTTGTAACAGCTATGGATTCGGAGTCTGAAAAAACTTTGTTATTTTCGGAGGGGGAAGGCACAACCATTTTGGGACTTAAATGGTTGATAGAGGAGGACAAGTTTACCTTCATAGTAAAGAACCCTAAATTTGATGGAGTTATAACAAAAAGGAGAATAGTGAGTCATGTAGCGCAACTATATGATCCAAATGGATACATTTCACCGGTAACTATTATCGATAAAATAATAATTCAGGAGTTATGGAAACTTAAAATTGATTGGGATGATATACCATCGATGGAGATACAAAATAGATGGTTGGAGTTTTGGAATTCCATTATACACTTGGAGAACTTTAAAATCGATAGGTGGTTGGGTACAGGAAGAAACCCAAAAATACAAATACATGGTTTTTCGGACAGCAGTGAAGCTGCATTAGGGGCAGTGATATTCATTCGTGTCGAACATGGGAGCGGAGTAGTAACCAGTAGACTTTTAACATCAAAAACGAGAGTGGCACCATTGAAGATGGTCACCATTCCACGGCTGGAGTTATCAGCAGCAGAATTGCTTGCAAGAATGATAAAAGGAGTAATGGAGTCTATCTAATGGCCAAATGCGGAGTATGTGCTATGGATTGATTCCAGTCCAGCATATTATTGGATAAAGAAGGAGACAAGAGACTTAAGAACATACGTTGCAAATAGAGTCGCATCAATCCAAACAAACACGGATGTCAGGTGCTGGCGTCATATTGATGGCAAGGAGAATCCAGCTGATTTACTGACATGAGGATATTCACCAAAGGATTTGGTGGGAAATGAACTATGGCTGCATGGACCTAGTTGGATAACTATGGAACAAAGCAAATGGCCAAAAAGCAAAATAATGGAGGGAGAAAACTAGGAGGTAAAGGAAGAAATGAAAATATATTCTATCTCTTCATTCAAGGAGACTTTACACATAAGGCTCAGAGGAACTGAGTCAAGTGTACCACTATTGAAGTATACTAGTAAGCTGGAACAAGCAATTAACATTATTAGTTATGCCGGGAGGTATATAGAAAATTGGATAACATGGAGAAAAGAACTTAAACAAAAACCAAACGAAATAAAACGGAGATCTAAAAGAGGAGTACGCCAACAGGAAGTTGTTCCACCCACTTTAAAGGAAAAAGCGTTAGCCATGGAATATTTGATAAGAAAAAATCAACAGGAGAACTATAACAAGGAGATCACTGCTTTAAAAGCGGGAAAACACTTACCGGAGAGGAGTACTATAGAAAGTTTAAAGCCAATACTAGACACAAACGGTTTACTCAGAGTAGGGGGTAGATTGGATAGGTCGGAATTGGATTATGAAATGAAACATCCAGTAATTATAGCTAACGGTTCAAGGTTGTCTGAATTGGTGGTTGATTATGCTCATCGGGAGACGAAGCATGGAGGCATTCAATTAATGATGCAATACATAAGGCAAAGAAATTGGATACCGAAATTAAGGAGTGGAGTACGGAGTCACATTCATAAATGTGTAGTATGTGTAAGATTAAATGCAAGAATGGAGGGACAGCTGATGGCGGAATTACCATCAGAAAGAGTCCAGGTTGGGAAACCATTTTTAGCTACAGGAGTAGATTATGCTGGTCATTTTGAATTAAAAGTGGAGTCGGAAGGAGAAATAGGAGAAAATGTTGGGTTGCAATATTTGTCTGCCTCAAAACGAGAGCAGTACATATTGAAATCGTAGGAGATTTATCTGCGATAGCCTTCATAGCTTGTTATGAGAGGTTTATCGCAAGGAGAGGGAGATGTGAAAAAATGTTTAGCGACAACGGAACAGCTTTCGTTGGTGCCTCTAAAGAACTAAATAAAGCCTTACAAATATTTTCAGATAAAGAAGTGCGGGAGCATCTTCATCACAAGGGTACTGTCTGGCACTTTATGACCCCAGCAGCACCGCATCAAGGAGGGATATATGAAGCTGCGGTTAAATCCATGAAGTTCCATTTAAAACGGATTGTTGGAACACGGGTATTACCGTACGAGGAGTTTGGAACATTACTCACCCAAATTGAAGCGATTCTTAACTCAAGACCCCTTCATCCTTTGAGTGATGACCCTATGGATGTTCAGGCGCTAACGCCGGGACATTTTCTGGTAGGTGAACCATTAATTTTACCTCTTCCTTTCAGATTAGATGAAAGACCAGATACAGCGGGAGTTGACTTATGGAGAGACCGACAGCAAATGGTTAAGCATTTTTGGAACCGGTGGCAATCCGAATATCTTACCACTCTGCAGGAGCGGAAAAAATGGAGAAAGGAGAAGGAGAATCTAAGGGTTGGCCAACTGGTAGTCCTCAGGAGTGAGAATTTTCCCCCTGCCAGTTGGGGCTGGGCAGAATTTGTGAACTTCTACCTAGTCGAGATGGACTCGTCCGAAACGTCATGGTACGTACTGCAACGAACAAATTAAAGCGGCCCGTCCAGAAGCTATGTATTTTACCTCTCAACACGGAGCTACAGGAGTAAAAAACGAGGTTTTTTAGCCGGGACTGTTACGTATGGCAACACTGGCCATACGAGCCAAATATAATTGTGAAATGAAATGTATTTTTAGTCTCGAACAGCTTCTTGCTGGGAGAGCAAATGTTTATACTTCCGTGGAGTCGGATAAATAAATGTGGGTTTTTTTGTATATTTTTTCCCACGATAAAAGTTATTTGTTTTAATTACTGGTGGAGTTTAAACAAAATACCTATAAATTATTTAAGAAAATAAATACAACGTAGCATGATTCATTGTATTTTCCCTTAAATAATTTCCAAAAAAATGGTACATAGTTTTATTACAATAATTTTTAAGTATACCCATGACCTACAAATAAGTTGCCTTAGGCGGCCAGTTATCGGATCACTTTTATTGAAAATTTTTTCCTTCCATTTTTAGGTATTTAGAAAGCAAAATAATTCATTATTTTGATGAAGAAATATATAAAGCTCAAGACTAAATTAGTATTTCTAGTCAAAAAAAAAAAAAAAAATTCATGTGGGCCCAACCTTCCACATAAAAAGACTGAACATTTCAATGATCATTAGTAAGGTAGTTCAATCCCTGAAATAATAAAATGTATATAAAGTTAGCAGGACACTTTTGGAAATTCATGTTAAAAACTATCCTATCATTAGTTGCTACTTAATTGCGAATTAGTTACGCAAACAAAAAATTAATTGCTTTTTTGGTTAAAGAAAAAATGGGTGTCCTGCTAACTTCATATGAACTTAGCAGGACAACTTTCTCAAAAATAAAGATAATCGAGCCAAAAGAAATTTTATTATTGAGAACTAATTAATTGCGAATTAGTTACGCAAAAAAAAATTTAATTGCATTTTTGGTTTGCTAAAAAATGGGTGTCCTGCCAACTTCATATGAACTTAGCAGGACACCCATTTTTTCGCAAACCAAAAATGCAATTAAATTTTTTTTGCGTAACTAATTCGCAATTAATTAGTCCTCAATAATAAACTTTTTTCACCTCGATTATCTCTATTTTTGAGAATGTTGTCCTGCTAAGTTCATATGAAGTTAGCAGGACACCCATTTTTTCCTAAACCAAAAAAGTAATTAATTTTTTTTTGCGTAACTAATTCGCAATTAAGTAGCAACTAATGATAGGATAGTTTTTAACCTGAATTTCCAAAACTGTCCTGCTAACTTTATATACATAATAATAAAATTAATTTTTTCTTATGCCAGATATAATAATTAAGAACTGCCCTTTATTTTGGCATCAAAATAACCACTGATTTTGATTTCCAACCGTTTAAAAATCAATCATTTAAATTTTCGTTTCTATGATAGTTAACTGTGGCCTAATTAATAAAAAAAATTTAATTTTCAGTCTTATTTTCAAGTTAACTAATCCATGGACTACGAATTTTCGAAACTCACCGTACAGGCAATATTGTTTACTGTTTCAGTTGAGTCCAAAACATTCTTAATCCTGGAATTAGTTAACTTGTAAATAAGTATTAAAATAACAGTTTTTTCTTAATAGGGTAGAAAAGGCTAAATAGAACGATCTACTTTCAAAAAAAAAATGCATGACTGGATCGAACAAACCTGCTCCTAGGGTTCAAGGCTGCATCGTAAAAAAAAACGTTTTTGAAGTTTTTTTGAAAAATCAAAAAAAAAACTTTTCAAGTCTTCTGTATTAAAAAATAATCAAATTTGGTTCAACCGATAATGAGAAACTAAAACAAAGTATTCTATGAGAGGTATTGTCAATAATTGATTGACAAAATCTCGAGTTCAATTATTTTAACGAATGCAAGACTTGCCCTATAGTACCTACATACCTTCCCGTAAGAATGTATTAAGCGACATTTTCAAAATTTTAAATTAAAATTTAAAAAATCTCTTGCTTACTTATTTATTTGTGTATTTTGTTGTAATAAACAGATTTTTGAAGGGATTTTGAGTTGAAAATCCTGTGCCAAATCTTTTTATTCCATTAAATACGCAAATAAATAACTGAACAAGAGGTTTTTTTCGATGCCTTCAAATTTTTTTAAATGTCGCTTAATACATTCTTACGGGAAGGTTTCGATATGTACATATAGTTGAACGTAAAAATTAAATAATTTAAATCGATTTATCTCAGCTTCTGGCTCTATGTTAACCTTAACAAAAATTCAAAATCTTTGATATAGGAAATCACATTAAAATGCTCTGTATCAAATTTTAAGCCAAACGGATTTACCATTTAAATTGTAATTGTAATAAATTAAATTGTAATATAATCTTAAAAGTGTGCGGACTTCGTTCTTATCAGTTGTGCGAGCATGCTTTGCGTAAATATGCTTTTAAATAAAAGCACATGCCTATTCTTTCTTTTTCCTTCCTAAGAGTTTCTTATTAATACCATCTATTTTTCTTATCTGTGTGAGAATACATGTGATTCCAATGAGGCACCATATTTGCATTCTCTGAATGAGAACAAAAACAAAAACAAGCAAAATAAAAACAACACTTGGAAAAATATTATGTCTACCGAAAGTGCTTTGACCTTGCCTGGCATACCAGACAAGTTTTACTATCTGGTATTCCAAACCAAAGTGGTTGTTATTGTTGTTGTCTTCATTCTATGCCAGACTCAAATATCCCTCCGAATCTCCATGTTAAAAAAAATCTAATAAGACATTTTGCATCCACTAATGGGTTTGGAAATTCAATGATGAAAAGGAAATTTTAGCTTCTTATTTCCACCACCGAATTGATGGGGCCTATAGTCAACTGAGAAATGTTCGGTGTCCACTTCTATATGTAATTATTCAATGCCAGAGCTTATGTTATTAATGTCTTCTTTACATGCTGGCTCCACTAGACATGAGCCGCCACCGTGCTTTGACTATGAACATGTCCAGAAAAAAACCAATGGTGGCAGACCACTGATCTCTATAAAACACTGGATAGTGTATCGATACAAAAATATTGCTTCCATTTGAAGAATTGTTATATTATGAAGCTGACCACTTTTTTGTATACCAGTATAACTGTATAACATGTAATACAAAGGAAATCCATTAAACAGACATCAATTCTCTGTTCGTTTCACCCCCCGAGATCTGTTTGCTAACATTTGTTGTGTTCGTAATTTAAATACATTCACTAATTAGTAAATGAAACGGAATAACAAACGTAAAGAGTGTGACAAGGAGGTAAAATCATTTTAAAAAAACGTAGAATATGCAATCGCATCCTCCTCATCATAATTATTCATTCATTAGCTGTTTTGCTCAACTTGTTCGCAAACTGCAATGATTTATCTCATTCCACTATGTAATTATACTAAAAAAAATATACCAAATGCACACAGTGAATAACTTAAAGATAATAAACAACAAAACAAACTTCCACAAAAGTTTATATTTTCATATCATGGTCTGTTCCCTTTCTTCAGATAGACATCTGGAAATAGGGATGAGCGATTTTAATCGATATTTGCAAAATATCGATAATAAAGATTTCGATGTTTTGCAACATCGATATTAACATCCAAAACATCGGACTAAAAAAAAAACTAAAAGCTAGTACGAAAATGATTGATTCTGCTAGTAAAATCTAGATGGAGTGACTTTCATAGTTTTTAAGTCATCTGTAACATTTGGAATTTTTTGAAAGAGGAAATCATCAAAGGATCTCCCAAACCAAACTTAAAAATTCAGAACCACAACGAAACTTTCGATGTGCAAAAAGGCACAGATATAAGTTTACACATGAAGTGCCTATCAATTTTGCTTCCATCAAATTTTTTCAAAAGAAATATTTTTACATCGATATTCAAGCATTAATATCATCGATGCTCAGCAAGACGCATTTTAAACCACACAAGTTTTTGTACACACTTTTGTAAGCAAAAATATCTTGCAATATCGTTAGATAACAGTGTACACATGAAATACTTGCAATATTGCTTATATAAAATCTGTGGACGATATATTTTGCAAAATTCAAATTTTAGCATCGATTTCCACGCATTGAAATAATAGATGCTCAGATAGACCCAATTTACACCAATGCAAGTTTTTGCACACAGCTTCGTGTTTTGCAATATCGATATATTCCAAAAAGCCACAGAAAACAGTTTACACAAAATTCCTTGAAATATTACTGCAAAATACATATTTAATATCGATTTTCACGAATTTAAATTATCGATGGTCAGAAACACGCAGTTTACACCATGCAAGTTCTTGCACACACCTTCGTGTGAAACAAGATTTTGAAATATCGGATTTCAAAAAGGGCACACATTAGAGCTTAACACCATGAATTGCATTGCAATATTTGTTGATATTCATTGTGCAAAATACATATTTAAACATCGATTTTCACCCATTAAAATCATTGATGCCTAGAAAGATACCACTTACACGCGGTTTTAGCATACAAGCTTCTGTGCATCATTATTTTGCAATATCGATGTTTAAAGTTAAAATACCTTGCTTATGACTTCATATTTGTATGAAAACTTTAATCGATTTTAAAAAACTTAAGAAAAAATTGCTGGCACCAGAAATTTTTAAAGCAAAAATACATTAGAGCATAGCATGACGCATTTTTTGCTTTGGTCAAACAAAAAACTTAAACAAAAACACCTGAAAAAACATCGATGTTAAGTAGCATGTTTTCGGTTCGATATTTATTGAGATCGATGTTTGGTCTACGATGTTGAAATCAATGTTGTTTCAATACCGCACATCCCTATCTGGAAAATACTTTTTTTTTTGTATAATTCAGACGTCAAATTATGAAGCCGACCACCTAATTGTCATCTTCAAATGGAAGCAAAGAAACTGTTATACATTAAGCGTGGTACACATTAAGCGCGGTACACATTATCAAACCTGAGTGTCACGCGTGTTGGATATCAAACCTGCGTGAAAAGCTTCGCGTACACACTTATCAGTTATGTTGGGCGTCAGGCAAAGAAATTCCACTACTCTCAGAAAATTGTTTCTTTTTATTTTGAGGCTATTTCCGCCACGAATCGTGTTAATTCTTTTTTTTTACATGACACCCACGAGCTTTTTCCTATTTTGTTTGCACTTTTTCCGCTAATTCACTATAAAAATTCGTGTTTTGTTCCGTGAATGACGGCTCATGAATGAAATTGTGTACACATCATCGAGCAACCACCCAACAAACCGAGGGTTGTCACGCAGTATCAAAAAAATTTGTGAGCAGGCAGTTCTGAGTGTCAAACCATCAGTCAGCGTGTACACATTGTCAGTTCGGTTTGATATCCAACATGGCTGACACTCAGGTTTGATAATGTGTACCACGCTTAATGTGAACACCAACAGACTCACTTTGAAGTTGAGAAGTCGTTTAAAGAAAACACAAATCCGAGCTCGTTGAAGGATTAATTAATTTGTTTTTCGTTCCAAAACTTTAATTTAATTTGTTTAAAATATTTTTCAATGAAATAAAATTGAATTGTGTAGTATTTGTCTGCAAAAGAAAAAGTACAGAGAGATAAGGCAGTTGTCACAAAAGAAAACGTCAAAAAAAATCCATAGATTTTCAAAAAATTTAAAATATTCTGCCTGTCCTTCCCATCTCTTTCTCACCATCAAGTGAGAGTGAGATAAAGTACAGAGACGTCAAAAAAAGTCGGAGGAGTCAGTCCAATGTGAACACCGTCAAAGTGACAGAAGCTAAACTGACAGCTGTCAAAGTGGCAAATGACAAACTGACAGCTGTAAAAGTGACAGAGGTATAACTGAAGACTGTAACTGTAAAAAGATAAATGTCAAACTTACAGCTGTCAAAGGGACAGAAGTCAAACTAACAGCTGTAAACGTGATAGATGTAAAACTGAAACAGCTGTCAAAGTCACAGATGTCAAACTGACAGCTGTCAAAAATGACAAATGTCAAACTGACAGCTGTCAAAGTCACAGATGTCAAAGTAACAACTTCAAAAAGACAGACGTCAAACTAACAATTTTCAAATTGACAGAAGCAAACTGCCAGCTGTCAAAGTCACAGATGTCAAAAGCTGCAAATGTCAAACTGGCAGCTGTTAAAGTCACAGATGTCAAACTACCAGCTGTCAAAGTCACAGATGTCAAAGTAACAGCTGTCAAAATGACACATGTCAAACTGTCAGATTTCACAGTGACAGAAAATAAACTGACAGCTGTCAAAGTCACAGATGTCAAACTGACAGCTGTAAAAGCTGCAAATGTCAAACTTACAGCTGTCAAAGTGAAGTGAAAGAAGCCAAACTGACAGCTGTCAAAGAGGCAAATGTCAAACTGACAGCGGTCAAAGTCACAGATGTCAAACTGACAGCTGTCAAACAGACAGAAGTCAAACTGGCAGCTGTGAAAATGATGGATGTCAAACTAAATGCTTTCAAATTGACAGAAGTCAAACGAGCAGCTGTCAAAATGACAGATTTAAAACTGACAGCTGTCAAAGTGACCGAGGTCAAACTAACAGCTGTCAAAGTGACAGAAGTCAAACTGACAGCTTTCAAAGTGGCAAATGTCAAAGTGGCAAATGTCAAACTGACAGCTGTCAAAGACAAGGCTATCAAACTAACAGCTGTCAAACTAACAGCTGTCAAACTGTCAGCTGTCAAAAAGACAGATATCAAACTGACAGCTGTCAAAGCGGCAAATTTAAAACTAACAGCTTTCAAAGTCACAGATGTCAAACTGACAGCTGTCAAAGCTGCAAATGTCACACTGGCAGCTGTTAAAGTCACAGATGTTTAACTAACAGCTGTCAAAGTGACAAAAGTAAAACTGACGTTTGTCAAAGTCACAGATGTCAAACTGACAGCTGTCAAAGCTGCAAATGTCAAACTGGCAGCTGCTAAAGTCACAGATGTTAAACTAACAGCTGTCAAAGTGACAAAAGTAAAACTGACGTCTGTCAAAGTCACAGATGACAAAGTAACATGTCAAACTGTCAAATGTCAAAGTGACAGAAGTTAAACTGACCGCTGTCAAAGTGGCAAATGTCAAATTGACTGATAGATGTCAAACTGAGACAGCTGTCAAAGTCACAGATGTTAAACTAACAGCTGTCAAAAAGTGACAAAAGTAAAACTGACGTCTGTCAAAGTCACAGATGTCAAACTGACAGCTGTAAAAGCTGCAAATGTCAAACTGGCAGCTGTTAAAGTCACAGATGTTAAACTTACAGCTGTCAAAGTGACAAAAGTAAAACTGACGTCTGTCATAGTCACAGATGTCAAAGTAACAGCGGTCAAAATGCCACATGTCAAACTGTCAAATGTCAAAGTGACAGAAGCCAAACTGACAGCTGTCAAAGTGGCAAATGTCAAACTGACAGCTGTAAAAGTGACAGAGGTATAACTGACAACTGTAAAAAGATAAATGTCAAACTTACAGCTGTCGAAGGGACAGATGTCAAACTAACAGCTGTAAACGTCAAAGTCACAGATGTCAAACTGACAGCTGTCAAAATGGCAAATGTCAAACTGACAGCTGTCAAAGTCACAGACGACAAGCTAACAATTTTCAAACTGACAGAAGTCAAACTGGCAGCTGTCAAAGTCACAGATGTCATACTGACAGCTGTCAAAGCTGCAAATGTCAAACTGGCAGCTGTTAAATTCACAGATGTCAAACTTACAGCTGTCAAAGTCACAGATGTCAAAGAAACAGCTGTCAAAATGACACATGTCAAACTGCCAGATAACACAGTGACAGAAAATAAACTGACAGCTGTCAAAGTCACAGATGTCAAACTGACAGCTGTAAAAGCTGCAAATGTCAAACTTACAGCTGTCAAAGTGAAAGAAGTCAAACTGACAGCTGTCAAAAGTAAAACTGACAGCTGTCAAAGTCACAGATGTCAAACTGACAGCTGTAAAAGTGACCAACAGCTGTCAAAGTGAAAGAAGTCAAACTGACAGCTGTCAAAGTGGCAAATGTCAAACTGACAGCTGTCAAAATGACAGATTTTAAACTGACAGCTGTCAAAGTGACCGAGGTCAAACCAACAGCTGTCAAAATGACAGAAGTAAAACTGACAGCTGTCAAAGTCACAGATGTCAAACTGACAGCTGTTAAAGCTGCAAATGTCAAACAGGCAGCTGTTAAAGTCACAGATGTCAAACTTCCAGCTGTCAAAGTCACAGATGTCAAAGAAACAGCTGTCAAAATGACACATGTCAAACTGCCAGATGTCACAGTGACAGAAAATAAACTGACAGCTGTCAAAGTCACAGATGTCAAACTGACAGCTGTAAAAGCTGCAAATGTCAAACTTACAGCTGTCAAAGTGAAAGAAGTCAAACTGACAGCTGTCAAAGTCACAGATGTCAAACTAACAGCTGTCAAACAGACAGAAGTCAAACTGCCAGCTGTGAAAATGATGGATGTCAAACTAACTGCTTTCAAATTGACAGAAGTCAAACGAGCAGCTGTCAAAATGACAGATTTTAAACTGACAGCTGTCAAAGTGACCGAGGTCAAACTAACAGCTTTCAAAGTGACCGAAGTAAAACTGACAGCTGCCAAAGTGGCAAATTACAAACTGACAGCGGTCAAAGTCACAGATGTCAAACTGACAGCTGCCAAAGCTGCAAATGTCAAACTGGCAGCTGTCAAAGTCACAGATGTCAAACTACCAGCTGTATAAGTGACAGAAGTCAAACTGACAGCTGTCAAAGTGGCAAATGTCAAACTGACAGCTGTCAAAATGACAGATATAAACTGACAGCTGTCAAAGCGGCAAATTTAAAACTTACAGTTTTCAAAGTCACAGATGTCAAACTAACAGTTGTCAAACAGACAGAAGTCAAACTGGCAGCTGTGAAAATGATGGATGTCAAACTGGCAGCTGTCAAAAAGACAGACGTCAAACTAACTGCTTTCAAATTGACAGAAGTCAAACGAGCAGCTGTCAAAATGACAGATTTTAAACTGACAGCTGTCAAAGTGACCGAGGTCAAACTAACAGCTGTCAAAGTGACAGAAGTAAAACTGACTGCTGCCAAAGTCACAGATGTCAAAATGACAGCTGTCAAAGTGACAGAGGTCAAAGTGACAGAAGGCAAAGTGACAGAAGTCAAAGTGACAAAAGTCAAAGTGACAGAAGTCAAACTGAAAGCTGTCAAAGTGGCAAATGTCAAACTATCTGCTGTCAAAGTCACAGATGTCAAACTAACAACTGTAAAAGTGATGAATGTCAAACTGACAGCTGTCAAAGTGACAGAAGTTAAACTGACAGCTGTCAAAGTCACATATGTAAAAGTAACAGCTGTCAAAATGACACATGTCATACTGTCAGATGTCAAAGTGACAGAAGTTAAACTGACGGCTGTCAAAGTGGCAAGTCAAACTGAGACAGCTGTCAAAGTCACAGATGTCAAACTGGCAGCTGTCAAAGTGGCAAATATCAAACTGTTAGCTGTCAAAGTCACAGATTTCAAACTAACAGCTGTCAAACAGACAGAAGTCAAACTAACATTTTTCACATTGAAGCGTGGTACACATTATCAAACCTGAGTGTCAGCCATGTTGGATATCAAACCGAACTGACAATGTGTACACGCTGAATGATGGTTTGACACTCAGAACTGCCTGCTCACAAAATTTTTTGATACTGCGTGACAACCCTCGGTTTGTTGGGTGGTTGCTCGATGATGTGTACACAATTTCATTCATGAGCCGTCATTCACGGAACAAAACAAGAATTTTTATAGCGAATCAGTGGAAAAAGTGCAAACAAAATAAGAAAAAGCTCGTGTGTGTCATGTAAAAAAGGAATCAACACGATTCGTGGCGGAAATAGCCTCAAAATAAAAAGAAACAATTTTCTGATAGTAGTGGAATTTCTTTGCCTGACGCCCAACATAACTGATAAGTGTGTACGCGAAACTTTTCACGCAGGTTTGATATCCAACATGCGTGACACTCAGGTTTGATAATGTGTACCACGCTTTAAATAAAAACACATTTTCTGAGCAAAAACTTATTTAATTCTTGACATCGACATTCCACCATATAATTTAAGGGACGATTCAATAAGTGGAACAGTTGATTTAGCTATGTATACCTTTAGAGTTATGTCGGGTCGACCAATACTGGCATAGACAACTTCACTGTTGGGCAAAAATCTCACAGTACGTCCTCCGTATTCGTGATTTGTTTAATATCAGCTGGTCCACTAAAATGAAATAAAACATTGCTTAGCATCTAACGATATCTAGAACAAAAATAAGATAGACTAACCATGTCCTACGAAGGTCCCAGGTGATGACATCTCCCCCAGCCAAACGACAGTCTGAGCTCCTTGGCGAATGTTCTCTCGCAAACACCCTACATACGACTCAATGCGGCCATTTTGCAGGGCAAACTGGACGTTGATACCCATGGTGTTAGCATTCATCTCCATAAGATCCAATAAGCTCTTAGCAACGCACTTGTCGCTTGGGCAGTAAATCACCAGCCAGTTCCGTAGATTGTTGGTGGCATTTGCCAAAGTCGGCCTGTACCCCGGTCGAAATTTTTTTCCTGGCGAAGAAATGTATGTTCCTCCTCAAACTGACCACTACTTCCCGGGGCGCGTTAGACATCTGCAAACCACACTTCTCGAGAATTTGAAGAGCTGCACAGGAGTTTCGTTCACATTCCGACAGAACTTAAAAAAAATAAACAAAATATTCTGTTTTTGTACAAATAAAAATCTCACTTCAAATTACTTTTTTTTAGTGCTCAGCAGACGTCAAAAAGTGAGAATGCCTAGCAAATGTCATCTTCAATTGGAGTCAAAAAAACTGTTATACTTTCTATGGAATACACTATCCAGTTATATATAGAGATCAGTGGAATTGATGTCTGTTTAATGGATTATCTTTGTATTACATGTTATACAGTTATACTGGTATACAAAAAAGTGGTCAGCTTCATAATATAACAATTCTTCAAATGGAAGCAATATTTTTGTATCGATACACTATCCTGTGTTTAATAGAGATCAGTGATCTGAACACTTTCGTTCTTCACGTGTAAGCAAGCACATTGGACTGACTCCTCCGACTTTTTTTGACGTCTCTGTACTTTATCTCACTCTCAATTGATGGTGAGAAAGAGATGGGAAGGACAGGCAGAATATTTTAAATTTTTTGAAAATCTATGGATTTTTTTTGACGTTTTCTTTTGTGACAACTGCCTTATCTCTCTGTACTTTTTCTTTTGCAGACAAATACTACACAATTCAATTTTATTTCATTGAAAAATATTTTAAACAAATTAAATTAAAGTTTTGGAACGAAAAACAAATTAATTAATCGGATTTGTGTTTTCTTTAAACGACTTCTCAACTTCAAAGTGAGTCTGTTGGTGTTCACATTAAGCGTGGTACACATTATCAAACCTGAGTGTCAGCCATGTTGGATATCAAACCGAACTGACAATGTGTACACGCTGATGGATGGTTTGACACTCAGAACTGCCTGCTCACAAAATTTTTTGATACTGCGTGACAACCCACGGTTTGTTGGGTGGTTGCTCGATGATGTGTACACAATTTCATTCATAAAAAGTGCAAACAAAATAAGAAAAAGCTCGTGTGTGTCATGTAAAAAAGAAATCAACACGATTCGTGGCGGAAATAGCCTCAAAATAAAAAGAAACAATTTTTTGAGAGCAGTGGAATTTCTTTGCCTGAAGCCCAACATAACTGATAAGTGTGTACGCGAAACTTTTCACGCAGGTTTGATATCCAACACGCGTGACACTCAGGTTTGATAATGTGTCCCACGCTTAAGAAAGGAATCAGCACGATTCGTGGCGTGTCATTTTGACAGCTGACAGTTTGACTTCTGTCTCTTTGACAGCTGTTAGTTTGACTTCTGTGACTTATGGCCTTTTCGATTGGCAATTCGGAAGAACTCTCCGATCCGGAACGCCAATAAAACAAACAGGAATATATAGTTTGATTCTGAAGTTTTCGTATCCCTGTATTTGTGCAATTTCACATGCGGATCCCGAAATAGCGGACTTGGCGGACACAAATATGAACGAGTATGATAATTTTTAACAAATAGAATGTGAAAATAATATTCTAAATGGAAAATAATTGTTCGTAGAAACAGTAAAATGTATGAAATTCCCTTGTTTTTAGCTTAAAATTTACTTTTTGCAATATTTGACAACACTTTGACAAGTATGTGTTTGAATGTGTGAGTAGTTCTGGTTTCGATTCTGAAATGAAATCCAGAATCATTTTCTGTTCTTTTCAGGAGAAGAACTGTCATTCTGAATGCCAATAGAACACTTTCAGAAGGGTTTACACGCATTCCGAACGCTTCTGGATTGCCAATCGAAAAGGCCATTACTTTGATAGCTGTCGGTTTGACATTTTCCACTTTGACAGCTGTCAGTTTGACATCTGTCAATGTGAAAGTTGTTAGTTTGACTTCTGTCTGTTTGACAGCTGTTAGTTTGACATCTGTGACTTTGACAGCTAACAGTTTGATATTTGCCACTTTGACAGCTGCCAGTTTGACTTGCCACTTTGAATGCTGTCAGTTTAACTTCTGTCACTTTGACATCTGACAGTTTGACATGTGTCATTTTGACAGCTGTTACTTTTACATATGTGACTTTGACAGCTGTCAGTTTAACTTCTGTCACTTTGACAGGTGTCAGTTTGACATCTGTTACTTTGACCGCTGTAAAATTGACATTTACCACTTTGCCAGTAGTCAATTTGACTTCTGTCACTGGCAGCTGGATGTTTGATATCTGTGACTTTGACAGCTGCAAGTTTGACATTTGACACTTTGAGAGCTGTCAGTTTAACTTCTGTCACTTTGATATCTGAAAGATTGACATATGTCATTTTGACAGCTGTTACTTTGACATCTGTGACTTTGACAGCTGTCCGTTTAACTTCTGTCACTTTGACAGCTGTTAGTTTGACGTCGGTCACTTTGACAGCTGTCGGTTTGAAATCTGTCATTTTGACAGCTGCCGGTTTGACTTCTGTCAATTTGAAAGCTGTTAGTTTTTGACGGATGTCAGTTTGACATCTATCATTTTCACAGCTGCCAGTTTGACTTCTGTGTTTTTGGCAGCTGTCAATTTTACTTCTGTCACTTTGACAGCTGTTAGTTTGACCTCGGTCACTTTGACAGCTGTCAGTTTAAAATCTGTCATTTTGACAATTTATATCTGTCATTTTGACAGCTGACAGTTTGACTTCTGTCTGTTTGACAGCTGTAAGTTTGACAGTTGTAACTTTGTCAGCTGTCAGTTTGACATTTGCCACTTTGACAGCTGTCAGTTTGACTTCTGTCACTAATACGGCTGGTAGTTTGACATCTGTGACTTTGACAGCTGCCAGTTTGACATTTGCAGCTTTGGCAGCCGTCAGTTTGACATCTGTGACTTTGACAGCTGTAAGTTTGACATTCATCACTCTTACAGTGTTGTTAGTTTGACATCTGTGACTTTGAAAGCAGATAGTTTGACATTTGCCACTTTGACAGCTTTCAGTTTGACTTTTGTCACTTTGACTTTTGTCACTTTGACTTCTGTCACTTTGACTTCTGTCACTTTGACCTCTGTCACTTTGACAGCTGTCATTTTGACATCTGTGACTTTGACAGCTGTAAGTTTGACATTCATCACTCTTACAGTTGTTAGTTTGACATCTGTGACTTTGAAAGCAGATAGTTTGACATTTGCCACTTTGACAGCTGTCAGTTTGATTTCTTTCACTTTGACAGCTGTAAGTTTAACATTTGCAGCTTTTACTGCTGTCAGTTTGACATCTGTGACTTTGACAGCTGCCAGTTTGACATTTGCAGCTTTGGCAGCTGTCAGTTTGACATCTGTGACTTTGACAGCTGTAAGTTTGACATTTGCCATTTTGACAGCTGTCAGTTTGATATCTATCACGTTAACAGCTGAAAGTTTGATATCGACTTTGAAAGCTGTAAGTTTTAAATTTGCCACTTTGACAGCTGTCAGTTTGATATCTGTCATTTTGACAGCTGACAGTATGACTTCTGTCTGTTTGACAGTTGTTAGTTTGACTCCTGTGATTTTGACCGCTGTAAGTTTGACATTTGCCACTTTGACAGCTGTCAGTTTGACTTCTTTCACTTTGACAGCTGTAAGTTTGACATTTGCAGCTTTTACAGCTGTCAGTTTGACATCTGTGACCTTGACAGCTGTCAGTTTATTTTCTGTCAATGTGACATCTGACAGTTTGACATGTGTCATTTTGACAGCTGTTACTTTGACATTTGTGACTTTGACAGCTGGTAGCTTGACATCTGTGACTTTAACAGCTGCCAGTTTGACATTTGCAGCTTTGACAGCTGTCAGTTTGACATCTGTGACTTTGACCGCTGTAAGTTTGACATTTGCCACTTTGACAGCTGTCAGTTTGACATTTGTGACTTTGACAGCTGTCTCAGTTTGACATCTATCAGTCAATTTGACATTTGCCACTTTGACAGCTGTCAGTTTAACTTCTGTCACTTTGACATCTGACAATTTGATATGTGTCATTTTGACAGCTGTTACTTTGATATCTGTGACTTTGACAGCTGTCAGTTTCACTTCTGTCATTTTGACAGCTGTTAGTTTGACGTCGATCACTTTGACAGCTGTCAGTTTGAAATCTGTCATTTTGACAGCTGCCAGTTTGACTTCTGTCAGTTTGAAAGCTGATAGTTTGACGTATGTATTTTTGACAGCTGTCAGTTTGACATCTATCATTTTCATAGCTGCCAGTTTGACTTCTGTCTGTTTGACAGCTGTTAGTTTGACATCTGTGACTTTGACAGCTGTAAGTTTGACATTTGCCTCTTTGACAGCTGTCAGTTTGACATCTGTGACTTTGACAGCTGTCTCAGTTTGACATCTATCAGTCAATTTGACATTTGCCACTTTGACAGCTGTCAGTTTAACTTCTGTCACTTTGACATCTGACAATTTGATATGTGTCATTTTGACAGCTGTTACTTTGACATCTGTGACTTTGACAGCTGTCAGTTTCACTTCTGTCATTTTGACAGCTGTTAGTTTGACGTCGATCACTTTGACAGCTGTCAGTTTGAAATCTGTCATTTTGACAGCTGCCAGTTTGACTTCTGTCAGTTTGAAAGCTGATAGTTTGACGTATGTATTTTTGACAGCTGTCAGTTTGACATCTATCATTTTCATAGCTGCCAGTTTGACTTCTGTCTGTTTGACAGCTGTTAGTGTGACATCTGTGACTTTGACAGCTGTCAGTTTGACATTTGCCACTTTGACAGCTGTCAGTAGTTTGACATCTGTGACTTTGACAGCTGTCATTTGACATTTGCCACTTTGACAGCTGTCAGTTTAATTTCTGTCACTTAGACATCTGACATTTTGACATGTGTCATTTTGACAGCTGTTACTTTGACATCTGTGACTTTGACAGCTGTCAGTTTAACTTCTGTCACTTGTACGTCTGTGACTTTCACCGCTGTAAATTTGACATTTGCCACTTTGACAGCTGTCATTTGACATTTGTGACTTTGAAAGCTGTCTCAGTTTGACATCTATCAGTCAATTTGACATTTGCCACTTTGACAGCTGTCAGTTTAACTTCTGTCACTTTGACATCTGACAGTTTGATATGTTTCATTTTGACAGCTGTTACTTTGACATCTGTTACTTTGAAAGCTGTCAGTTTCACTTCTGTCATTTTGACAGCTGTTAGTTTGACGTCAGTCACTTTGACAGCTGTCAGTTTGAAATCTGTCATTTTGACAGCTGCCAGTTTGACTTCTGTCAATTTGAAAGCTGTTAGTTTGACAGCTGTTAGTTGGACATCTACCATTTTCACAGCTGCCAGTTTGACTTCTGTCTGTTTGACAGCTGTTAGTTTGACATCTGTGACTTTGACAGCAGTCAGTTTGACATTTGCCACTTTGACAGCTAGTAGTTTGACATTTGTGACTTTGACAGCTGTAAGTTTGACATTTGCCACTTTGACAGCTGTCAGTTTGACATCAGTGACTTTGACAGCTGTCTCAGTTTGACATCTATCAGCCAATTTCACATTTGCCACTTTGACAGCTGTCAGTTTAACTTCTGTCACTTGTACGTCTGTGACTTTGACCGCTGTAAGTTTGACATTTGCCACTTTGACAGCTGTCAGTTTGACATCTGTGACTTTGACATATGTCTCAGTTTGACATCTATCAGTCAATTTGACATTTGCCACTTTGACAGCTGTCAGTTTAACTTCTGTCACTTTGACATCTGACAGTTTGATATGTTTCATTTTGACAGCTGTTACTTTGACATCTGTGACTTTGACAGCTGTCAGTTTCACTTCTGTCATTTAGACAGCTGTTAGTTTGACGTCAGTCACTTTGACAGCTGTCAGTTTGAAATCTGTCATTTTGACAGCTGCCAGTTTGACTTCTGTCAATTTGAAAGCTGTTAGTTTGACGTATGTCTTTTTGACAGCTGTTAGTTGGACATCTATCATTTTCACAGCTGCCAGTTTGACTTCTGTCTGTTTGACAGCTGTTAGTTTGACATCTCAGACTTTGACAGCTGTCAGTTTGACATTTGCCACTTTGACAGCTAGTAGTTTGACATTTGTGACTTTGACAGCTGTAAGTTTGACATTTGCCACTTTGACAGCTGTCAGTTTGACATCAGTGACTTTGAAAGCTGTCTCAGTTTGACATCTATCAGTCAATTTCACATTTGCCACTTTGACAGCTGTCAGTTTTACTTCTGTCACTTTGACATCTGACATATTGACATGTGTCATTTTGACAGCTGTTACTTTGACATCTGTGACTTTGACAGCTGTCAGTTTGACGTCGGTCACTTTGACAGCTGTCAGTTTTAAATCTGTCATTTTGACAGCTGCCAGTTTGACTTCTGTCAGTTTGAAAGCTGTTAGTTTGACGTCTGTCTTCTTGACAGCTGTCAGTTTGCCATCTATCATTTTCACAGCTGCCAGTTTGACTTCTGTCTGTTTGACGGCTGTTTGTATGACATCTGTGACTTTGACAGCTGTCAGTTTGACATTGGCCACTTTGACAGCTGACATTTTGACTTCTGTCACTTTGACAGCTTGTAGTTTGACATCTGTGACTTTGAAAGCTAGCAGTTTGACATTTGCCACTTTGACAGCTGTCAGTTTGACGTATGTCTCTTTGACAGCTGTCAGTTTGTCATCTATCATTTTCAGAGCTGCCAGTTTGACTTCTGTCTGTTTGACGGCTGTTAGTTTGACATCTGTGACTGTGACAGCTGTCAGTTTGACATTGGCCACTTTGACAGCTGACAGTTTGACTTCTGTCACTTTGACAGCTTGTAGTTTGACATCTGTGACTTTGAAAGCTGTCAGTTTGCCATTTGCCACTTTGACAGCTGTCAGTTTGACATATGTGACTTTGACAGCTGTCTCAGTTTGACATCTATCAGTCAATTTGAAATTTGCCACTTTTATAGCTGTCAGTTTAACATCTGTCACTTTGACAGCTGTTAGTTTGAGGTCGGTCACTTTGACAGCTGTCATTTTGAAAACTGTCATTTTGACAGCTGCCAGTTTGACTGCTGTCAATTTAAAAGCTGTTAGTTTGACGTCTGTCTTTTTGACAGCTGTCAGTTTGACATCTAACATTTTCACAGCTGCCAGTTTTACATCTGTGACTGTGAGAGCTGTTTCAGTTTGACATCTATCAGTCAATTTGACATTTGCCTTTTTGACAGCTGTCAGTCAGTTTAACTTCTGTTGACATTATGTCATTTTGACTGCTGTTACTTTGACATCTGTGACTTTGACATCTGTGACTTTGACAGCTGTCAGTTTAACTTCTGTCACTTTTACAGCTGTTAGTTTGACGTCGGTCACTTTGACAGCTGTCAGTTTGAAATCTGTCATTTTGACAGCTGCCAGTTTGACTTCTGTCAATTTAAAAGCTGTTAGTTTGACGTCTGTCTTTTTGACAGCTGTCAGTTTGACATCCATCATTTTCACAGCTGCCAGTTTGACTTCTGTCTGTTTGACAGCTGTTTGTTTGTTATCTGTGACTTTGACAGCTGTCAGTTTGACATTTTCCACTTTGACAGCTGTCAGTTTGACTTCTTTCATTTTCACAGCTGCCAGTTTGACTTCTTTCACTTTGACAGCTGTCAGTTTAATTTCTGTCACTTAGACATCTGACATTTTGACAGCTGTTACTTTGACATCTGTGACTTTGACAGCTGTCAGTTTAACTTCTGTGACTTTGACCGCTGTAAGTTTGACATTTGCCACTTTGACAGCTGTCAGTTTGACATCTGTGACTTTGACAGCTGTCTCAGTTTGACATCTATCAGTCAATTTGACATTTGCTACTTTGACAGCTGTCAGTTTAACTTCTGTCACTTTGACATCTGACAGTTTGATATGTTTCATTTTGACAGCTGTTACTTTGACATCTGTGACTTTGACAGCTGTCAGTTTCACTTCTGTCATTTTGACAGCTGTTAGTTTGACGTCAGTCACTTTGACAGCTGTCAGTTTGAAATCTGTCATTTTGACAGCTGCCAGTTTGACTTCTGTCAATTTGAAAGCTGTTAGTTTGACGTATGTCTTTTTGACAGCTGTTAGTTGGACATCTATCATTTTCACAGCTGCCAGTTTGACTTCTGTCTGTTGGACGGCTGTTAGTTTGACATCTGTGACTTTGACAGCTGTCAGTTTGACATTGGCCACTTTGACAGCTGACATTTTGACTTCTGTCACTTTGACAGCTTGTAGTTTGACATCTGTGACTTTGAAAGCTGTCTCAGTTTGACATCTATCAGTCAATTTCACATTTGCCACTTTGACAGCTGTCAGTTTAACTTCTGTCACTTTGACATCTGACATATTGACATGTGTCATTTTGACAGCTGTTACTTTGACATCTGTGACTTTGACAGCTGTCAGTTTGACGTCGGTCACTTTGACAGCTGTCAGTTTTAAATCTGTCATTTTGACAGCTGCCAGTTTGACTTCTGTCAATTTGAAAGCAGTTAGTTTGACGTCTGTCTTTTTGACAGCTGCCAGTTTGACATCCATCATTTTCACAGCTGCCAGTTTGACTTCTGTCTGTTTGACAGCTTTTAGTTTGACATCTGTGACTTTGACTTTGACAGCTGTCAGTTTGACATTTGCCACTTTTACAGCTGTCAGTTTGACATCAGTGACTTTGACAGCTGTCTCAGTTTGACATCTATCAGTCAATTTCACATTTGCCACTTTGACGGCTGTCAGTTTTACTTCTGTCACTTTGACATCTGACATATTGACATGTGTCATTTTGACAGCTGTTACTTTGACATCTGTGACTTTGACAGCTGTCAGTTTGACGTCGGTCACTTTGACAGCTGTCAGTTTTAAATCTGTCATTTTGACAGCTGCCAGTTTGACTTCTGTCAGTTTGAAAGCTGTTAGTTTGACGTCTGTCTTTTTGACAGCTGTCAGTTTGCCATCTATCATTTTCACAGCTGCCTGTTTGACTTCTGTCTGTTTGACGGCTGTTAGTTTGACATCTGTGACTTTGACAGCTGTCAGTTTGACATTGGCCACTTTGACAGCTGACATTTTGACTTCTGTCACTTTGACAGCTTGCAGTTTGACATCTGTGACTTTGAAAGCTGTCAGTTTGACATTTGCCACTTTGACAGCTGTCAGTTTGACGTATGTCTTTTTGACAGCTGTCAGTTTGCCATCTATCATTTTCAGAGCTGCCAGTTTGACTTCTGTCTGTTTGACGGCTGTTAGTTTGACATCTGTGACTTTGACAGCTGTCAGTTTGACATTGGCCACTTTGACAGCTGACAGTTTGACTTCTGTCACTTTGACAGCTTGTAGTTTGGCATCTGTGACTTTGAAAGCTGTCAGTTTGACATTTGCCACTTTGACAGCTGTCAGTTTGACATATGTGACTTTGACAGCTGTCTCAGTTTGAGATCTATCAGTCAATTTGAAATTTGCCACTTTTACAGCTGTCAGTTTAACATCTGTCACTTTGACAGCTGTTAGTTTGAGGTCGGTCACTTTGACAGCTGTCAGTTTGAAATCTGTCATTTTGACAGCTGCCAGTTTGACTGCTGTCAATTTAAAAGCTGTTAGTTTGACGTATGTCTTTTTGAGAGCTGTCAGTTTGACATCTAACATTTTCACAGCTGCCAGTTTTACATCTGTGACTGTGAGAGCTGTCTCAGTTTGACATCTATCAGTCAATTTGACATTTGCCACTTTGACAGCTGTCAGTCAGTTTAACTTCTGTTGACATATGACATATGTCATTTTGACTGCTGTTACTTTGACATCTGTGACTGTCAAAGTGACAGAAGTTAAACTGACAGCTGTCAACTGTCAGTTTAACTTCTGTCACTTTTACAGCTGTTAGTTTGACGTCGGTCACTTTGACAGCTGTAAGTTTGAAATCTGTCATTTTGACAGCTTTCAGTTTGACTTCTGTAAATTTAAAAGCTGTTAGTTTGACGTCTGTCTTTTTGACAGCTGTCAGTTTGACATCCATCATTTTCACAGCTGCCAGTTTGACTTCTGTCTGTTTGACAGCTGTTAGTTTGTTATCTGTGACTTTGACAGCTGTCAGTTTGACATTTTCCACTTTGACAGCTGTCAGTTTGACTTCTTTCATTTTCACAGCTGCCAGTTTGACTTCTTTCACTTTGGCAGCTGTCAGTTTTACTTTTGTCACTTTGACAGCTGTCAGTTTGACATTTGCCACTTTGCCAGCTGTCAGTTTAGCTTCTGTCACTTTGACATCTGACAGTTTGACATGTGTCATTTTGACTGCTGTTTTTTTGACATCTGTGACCTTGAAAGCTGTAAGTTTTAAATTGGCCGCTTTGACAGCTGTCAGTTTATATCTGTCATTTTGACAGCTGACAGTTTGACTTCTGTCTGTTTTACAGCTGTTTGTTTGACAGCTGTGACTTTGACAGCTGTCAGTTTGACATTTGCCACTTTGACAGCTGTCAGTTTGACTTCTGTCACTTATACAGCTGGTAGTTTGACATCTGTGACTTTGACAGCTGCCAGTTTGACATTTGCAGCTTTGGCAGCTGTCAGTTTGACATCTGTGACTTTGACAGCTGTCAGTTTGACATTCATCACTTTTACAGTTGTTAGTTTGACATCTGTGACTTTGAAAGCAGATAGTTTGACATTTGCCACTTTGACAGCTTTCAGTTTGACTTCTTTCACTTTGACTTTTGTCACTTTGACTTCTGTCACTTTAACTTCTGTCACTTTAACCTCTGTCACTTTGACAGCTGTCATTTTGACATCTGTGACTTTGGCAGCAGTCAGTTTTACTTCTGTCACTTTGACAGCTGTTAGTTTGACCTCGGTCACTTTGACAGCTGTCAGTTTAAAATCTGTCGTTTTGACAGCTGCCTGTTTGACTTCTGTCAATTTGAAAGCAGTTAGTTTGACGTCTGTCTTTTTGACAGCTGCCAGTTTGACATCCATCATTTTCACAGCTGCCAGTTTGACTTCTGTCTGTTTGACAGCTGTTAGTTTGACATCTGTGACTTTGACTTTGACAGCTGTCAGTTTGACATTTGCCACTTTTACAGCTGTCAGTTTGACTTCTGTCAATTTGAAAGCAGTTAGTTTGACATCCATCATTTTCACAGCTGCCAGTTTGACTTCTGTCTGTTTGACAGCTGTCAGTTTGACATCTGTGACTTTGACAGCTGTCAGTTTATTTTATGTCACTGTGACATCTGACAGTTTGACATGTGTCATTTTGACAGCTGCTACTTTGACATCTGTGACTTTGACAGCTGGTAGTTTGACATCTGTGACTTTAACAGCTGCCAGTTTGACATTTGCAGCTTTGACAGCTGTCAGTTTGACATCTGTGACTTTGACAGCTGTCAGTTTTACTTTTGTCACTTTGACAGCTGTTAGTTTGACATCTGTGAATTCAACAGCTGCCAGTTTGACATTTGCAGCTTTTGACATCTGTGACTTTGAAAGCTGCCAGTTTGCTTCTGTCAACTTGAAAATTGTTAGTTTGACGTCTGTCTTTTTGACATTTATCTTTTTACAGTTGTCAGTTATACCTCTGTCACTTTTACAGTTGTCAGTTTGAAATTAGCCACTTTGACAGCTGTCAGTTAAGCTTCTGTCACTTTGACATCTGACAGTTTGACATGTGTCATTTTTACAGCTGTTACTTTGACATCTGTGACTTTGACAGACGCCAGTTTTACTTTTGTCACTTTGACAGCTGTTAGTTTAACATCTGTGACTTTAACAGCTGCCAGTTTGACATTTGGAGCTTTGACAGCTGTCAGTTTGACATCTGTGACTTTGACAGACGTCAGTTTTACTTTTGTCACTTTGACAGCTGTTAGTTAAACATCTGCGACTTTAACAGCTGCCAGTGTGACATTTGCAGCTTTGACAGCTGTCAGTTTGACATCTGTGACTTTGAAAGCTAACAGTTTGACTTCTGTCAATTTGAAAATTAGAAGCTTGACGTCTGTCATTTTGACAGCTGTTACTTTGACATCTGTGACTTTGACAGACGTCAGTTTTACTTTTTTCATTTTGACAGCTGTTAGTTTTACATCTGTGACTTTGACAGCTGTAAGTTTGACATTTGCCACTTTGACAGCTGTCAGTTTGATATCTATCACGTTAACAGCTGTAAGTTTGACATCTGTGACTTTGAAAGCTGTAAGTTTTAAATTTGCCGCTTTGACAGCTGTCAGTTTTTATCTGTCATTTTGACAGCTGTCAGTTTGACATTTGCCACTTTGACAGCTGTCAGTTTGACTTCTGTCACTTATACAGCTGGTAGTTTGACATCTGTGACTTTGACAGCTGCCAGTTTGACATTTGCAGCTTTGGCAGCTGTCAGTTTGACATCTGTGACTTTGACAGCTGTCAGTTTGACATTCATCACTTTTACAGTTGTTAGTTTGACATCTGTGACTTTGAAAGCAGATAGTTTGACATTTGCCACTTTGACAGCTTTCAGTTTGACTTCTGTCACTTTGACTTCTGTCACTTTGACTTCTGTCACTTTGACCTCTTACACTTTGACAGCTGTCATTTTGACATCTGTGATTTGGCAGCTGTCAGTTTTACTTCTGTCACTTTGACAGCTGTTAGTTTGACCTCGGTCACTTGGACAGCTGTCAGTTTAAAATCTGTCGTTTTGACAGCTGCCTGTTTGACTTCTGTCAATTTGAAAGCAGTTAGTTTGACGTCTGTCTTTTTGACAGCTGCCAGTTTGACATCCATCATTTTCACAGCTGCCAGTGTGACTTCTGTCTTTTTGACAGCTGTTAGTTTGACATCTGTGACTTTGACAGCTATCAGTTTGACATTTGCCATTTTGACAGCTGTCAGTTTGATATCTATCACGTTAACAGCTGTAAGTTTGATATCGACTTTGAAAGCTGTAAGTTTTAAATTGGCCACTTTGACAGCTGTCAGTTTGATATCTGTCATTTTGACAGCTGACAGTATGACTTCTGTCTGTTTGAGAGCATTTAGTTTGACTTCTGTGACTTTGACCACTGTCAGTTTGACATTTGCCACTTTGACAGCTGTCAGTTTGACTTCTTTCACTTTGACAGCTGTAAGTTTGACATTTGCAGCTTTTACAGCTGTCAGTTTGATATCTGTGACTTTGACAGCTGCCAGTTTGACATTTGCAGCTTTGACAGCTGTCATTTTGACATCTGTGACCTTGGCAGCTGTCAGTTTTACTTCGGTCACTTTGACAGCTGTTAGTTTAACATCTGTGACTTTAACAGCTGACAGTGTGACATTTGCAGCTTTGACAGCTGTCAGTTTGACATCTGTGACTTTGACAGCTGCCAGTTTGACTTCTGTCCATTTGAAAATTGTTAGTTTGACGTCTGTCATTTTGACAGCTGTTTTTTTGACATCTGTGACTTTGACAGCTGTAAGTGTAACATTTGCCACTTTGACAGCTATCAGTTTGATATCTATCACGTTAACAGCTGTAAGTTTGACATCTGTGACTTTGAAAGCTGTAAGTTTTAAATTTGCCACTTTGACAGCTGTCAGTTTGATATCTGTCATTTTGACAGCTGACAGTTTGACAGCTGACAGTTTGACTTCTGTCTGTTTGACAGCTGTTAGTTTGACAGCTGTGACTTTGACAGCTGCCAGTTTGACATTTGCAGCTTTGACAGCTGTCATTTTGACATCTGTGACCTTGGCAGCTGTCAGTTTTACTTCGGTCACTTTGACAGCTGTTAATTTGACCTCGGTCACTTTGACAGCTGTCAGTTTAAAATCTGTCATTTTGACAGCTGCTCGTTTGACTTCTGTCAATTTGAAAGCAGTTAGTTTGACATCCATCATTTTCACAGCTGCCAGTTTGACTTCTGTCTGTTTGACAGCTGTTAGTTTGACATCGGTGACTTTGACAGCTGTCAGTTTGACATTTGCCACTTTGACTGCTGTCAGTTTGACTTCTTTCACTTTGACAGCTGTAGATTTTATATTTGCAGCTTTTACGGCTGTCAGTTTGACATCTGTGACTTTGACAGCTGTAAGTTTGACATTTGCCATTTTGACAGCTGTCAGTTTGACTTCTTTCACTTTGACAGCTGTAAGTTTGACATTTGCAGCTGTCAGTTTGACATCTGTGACTTTGACAGCTGTCTCAGTTTGACATTTATCAGTCAATTTGACATTTGCCACTTTGACAGCTATCAGTTTGATATCTATCACGTTAACAGCTGTAAGTTTGACATCTGTGACTTTGAAAGCTGTAAGTTTTAAATTTGCCACTTTGACAGCTGTCAGTTTGACATTTGGCACTTTGACAGTTGTCACTTTGACTTCTTTCACTTTGACAGCTGTAGGTTTGATATTTGCAGCTTTTACGGCTTTCAGTTTGACATCTGTGACTTTGACAGCTGTAAGTTTGACATTTGCCATTTTGACAGCTGTCAGTTTGACTTCTTTCACTTTGACAGCTGTAAGTTTGACATTTGCAGCTGTCAGTTTGACTTCTGTGACTTTGACCGCTGTCAGTTTGTAATTTGCCACTTTGGCAGCTGTCAGTTTTACTTCGGTCACTTTGACAGCTGTTAGTTTGACCTCGGTCACTTTGACAGCTGTCAGTTTAAAATCTGTCATTTTGACAGCTGCTCGTTTGACTTCTGTCAATTTGAATGCAGTTAGTTTGACATCCATCAATTTCACAGCTGCCAGTTTGACAGCTGTTAGTTTGACATCTGTGACTTTGACAGCTGTCAGTTTGACATTTGCCACTTTGACAGCTGTCAGTTTGACTTCTTTCACTTTGACAGCTGTAAGTTTGACATTTGCAGCTTTTACAGCTGTCAGTTTGACATCTGTGACTTTGACAGCTGTCAGTTTATTTTCTGTCACTGTGACATCTGGCAGTTTGACATGTCATTTTGACAGCTGTTTCTTTGACATCTGTTACTTTGACAGCTGGAAGTTTGACATCTGTGACTTTAACAGCTGCCTGTTTGACATTTGCAGCTTTAACAGCTGTCAGTTTGACATCTGTGACTTTGACAGCTGTCAGTTTTACTCCTGTCACTTTGACAGCTGTCTGTTTGACCTCGGTCACTTTGACAGCTGTCAGTTTAAAATCTGTCATTTTGACAGCTGTCAGTTTTACTTTTGTCACTTTGACAGCTGAAAGTTTGACATCTGTGAATTTAACAGCTGCCAGTTTGACATTTGCAGCTTTGACAGCTGTCAGTATGATATCTGTGACTTTGACAACTGCCAGTTTGACTTCTGTCAGTTTGAAAATTGTTAGCTTGTCGTCTGTGACTTTGACAGCTGTCAGTTTGACATTTGCCATTTTGACAGCTGTCAGTTTGACATTTGTGACTTTGACGTTTACAGCTGTTAGTTTGACATCTGTCCCTTCGACAGCTGTAAGTTTGACATTTATCTTTTTACAGTTGTCAGTTATACCTCTGTCACTTTTACAGCTGTCAGTTTGACATTTGCCACTTTGACAGCTGTCAGTTTAGCTTCTGTCACTTTGACATTTGACAGTTTGACATGTGTCATTTTGACCGCTGTTACTTTGACATCTGTGACTATGACAGACGTCAGTTTTACTTTTGTCACTTTGACAGCTGTAAGTTTAACATCTGTGACTTTAACAGCTGCCAGTTTGACATTTGCAGCTTTTACAGCTGTCAGTTTGACATCTGTGACTTTGACAGACGTCAGTTTTACTTTTGTCACTTTTTGACAGCTGTTAGTTTAACATCTGTGACTTTGACAGCTGTGTCAGTTTGACATCTATCAGTCAATTTGACATTTGCCACTTTGACAGCGGTCAGTTTAACTTCTGTCACTTTGACATTTGACAGTTTGACATGTGTCATTTTGACCGCTGTTACTTTGTCATCTGTGACTTTGACAGACGTCAGTTTTACTTTTGTCACTTTGACAGCTGTTAGTTTATCATCTGTGACTTTAACAGCTGCCAGTTTGACATTTGCAGCTTCGACAGCTGTCAGTTTGACATCTGTGACTTTGACAAACGTCAGTTTTACTTTTGTCACTTTGACAGCTGTTAGTTAAACATCTGTGACTTTAACAGCTGCCAGAGTGACATTTGCAGCTTTGACAGCTGTCAGTTTGACATCTGTGGCTTTGAAGGCTGTTAGTTTTAAATTTGCCGCTTTGACAGCTGTCAGTTTGATATCTGTCATTTTGACAGCTGACAGTTTGACAGCTGTTAGTTTGACAGCCTTGACTTTGACAGCTGTCAGTTTGACATTTGCCACTTTGACATTTGCCACTTTGAAAGCTGTCAGTTTGACTTCTGTCACTTTGACAGCTGTCAGTTTGACATTCATCACGTTTACAGTTGTTAGTTTGACATCTGTGACTTTGAAATCTGATAGTTTGACATTTGCCACTTTGACAGCTTTCAGTTTGACTTTTGTCACTTTGACTTTTGTCACTTTGACTTCTGTCACTTTGACTTCTGTCATTTTGACCTCTGTCACTTTGACAGCTGTCATTTTGACATCTGTGACTTTGGCAGCTGTCAGTTTTACTACTGTCACTTTGACAGCTGTTAGTTTGACCTCGGTCACTTTGACAGCTGTCAGTTTAAAATCTGTCATTTTGACAGCTGCTCGTTTGACTTCTGTCAATTTGAAAGCAGTTAGTTTGACATCCATCATTTTCACAGCTGCCAGTTTGACTTTTGTCTGTTTGACAGCTGTCAGTTTGACATCTGTGACTTTGACCGCTGTCAGTTTGACATTTGCCTCTTTGACAGCTGTCAGTTTGGCTTCTTTCACTTTGACAGCTGTAAGTTTGACATTTGCAGCTTTTACAGCTGTCAGTTTGACATCTGTGACTTTGACAGCTGTCAGTTTATTTTCTGTCACTGTGAAATCTGACAGTTTGACATGTGTCATTTTGACAGCTGTTACTTTGACATCTGTGACTTTGACAGCTGGTAGTTTGACATCTGTGACTTTAACAGCTGCCAGTTTGACATTTGCAGCTTTTGACATCTGTGACTTTGACAGCTGCCAGTTTGCTTCCGTCAATTTGAAAATTGTTAGTTTGACGTCTGTCTTTTTGAAGTTGTTACTTTGACATCTGTGACTTTGACAGCTGTCAGTTTGACATTTGTCATTTTTGACAGCTGTCAGTTTGACATCTGTGACTTTGACAGCTGTTTCAGTTTTACATCTATCACGTTTACAGCTGTTAGTTTGACATCTGTCCCTTTGACTGCTGTAAGTTTGACATTTATCTTTTTACAGTTACAGTTGTCAGTTATACCTCTGTCACTTTTACAGCTGTCAGTTTGACATTTGCCACTTTGACAGCTGTCAGTTTAGCTTCTGTCTTTTTGACGGTGTTCACATTGTCCCTGATCACACGTGAAGAAAATAAAGCATTTTCTGTGATTTGTGACGGTGAGCGGGGTTACTTGCAGAAGAGGGAGGGGGATGAAATATTTTAAGATATTTGAAAATATTCGGTGTAGAAAATTGACGTTCTCTTTTGTGTTGCTTCTTCTATCCAATCCAACCAATCAAATCGGGTCTTTCATTATAAAACTACGAAAAACACATAGAGGAAAACAAAATCTGCAGAATAATTTTCTTCACATCTGAACCACTGATCTCTATAATACACTGGATAGTGTATTCCTTACACTGATCTCTATAATACACTGGATAGTGTATCGATACAAAGATATTGCTTCCATTTGAAGAATTGTTATATTATGAAGCTGACCACTTTTGTGTATACCAGTATAACTGTATAACATGTAATACAAAGATAATCCATTAAACAGACATCAAATCTCCGTTCGTTTCACCCCCCGAGATCTGTTTGCTAACATTTGTTGTGTTCATAATTTAAATTCATTCCTAATTAGTAAATGAAACGGAGTAACAAACGTAAAGAGTGTGACAAGGAGGTAAAATCATTTAAAAAAAACAACGCAGAATATGCAATCGCATCCTCCTCATCATAATTATTCAATGATTTATCTCATTCCACTATGTAATTATACTAAAAAAAAAATATACCAAATGCACACAGTGAATAACTTAAAGATAATAAATAATAAAACAAACTTCCACAAAAGCTTATATTTTCATATCATGGTCTGTTTCCCTTTCTTCAGATACACATCTGGAAATAGGGATGAGCGATTTTAATCGATATTAGAAAATCGATAATAAAGATTTCGATGTTTTGCAACATCGATATTAACATCCAAAGCATCGGCTTAAAAAACAAACAAAAAGTTAGTACGAAAATGATTGATTCTGCTAGTAAAATCTAGATGGAGTGACTTTTTAAGTAATCTGTAACATTTGGAATTTTTTGAAAAAGGAAATTATCAAAGGATCTTTCAAACCAAATTGAAAAATTCGGAACCACAACGAAACTTCCGATGTGCAAAAAGGCACAGATATATAAGTCTACACATGAAGTGCCTATCAATTTTGTTTCCATAAAATTTGTTTTGTGTTTATTTGTGCAAAAGAAATATTTTTACATCGATCTTCAAGCATTAATATCATCGATGCTCAGCAAGACGCATTTTAAACCATACGTATTTGTACACACTTTTGTAAGTAAAAATATCTTGCAATATTCGTTAGATAACAATGTACACATGAAATACTTGCAGTATTGCTTCTATAAAATCTGTGGACTATATATTTTGCAAAATACAAATTTTAGCATCGATTTCCACGCATTGAAATAATAGATGTTCAGAAAGACCCAATTTACACCAATGCAAGTTTTTGCACACAACTTCGTGTCTTGCAATATCGATATATTCCAAAAAGCCACAGAAAACAGTTTACACAAAATTCCTTGAAATATTACTGCAAAATACATATTTAATATCGATTTTCACGAATTTAAATTATCGATGGTCAGCAACACGTAGTTTACACCATGCAAGTTCTTGCGCACACGTTCGTGTGAAACAAGATTTGGAAATATCGGATTTCAAAAAGGGCAAACAAAACAGCTTAACAACATGAATTGCCTTGCAATATTGATTTTATTAAATTTTTTGATATTCATTAGTGCAAAATACATATTTTAACATCGATTTTCACATTTCATCCATTAAAATCATTGACGCCTAGAAAGATACCGCTTACACGCCGTTTTAGCACACAAGCTTCTGGGCATCATTATTTTGCAATATCGAGTTTAAAGTTGAAATACCTTGCTTATGACTTCATATTTTTCATTTGTATAAAAACTTAAATCGATTTTAAAAAACTTAAGAAAAAATAGCCGGCACCAGAAATTTTGAAAGCAAAAACAAATTAGAGCATAGCATGATGCATTTTTTGCTTTGGGCAAACAAAAAACTTAAACAAAAACACCTGAAAAAAACATCGATGTTAAGTAGCAACGATGTTTTCGGTTCGATATTAACTGACATCGATGTTTAGTCTTCGATGTTGAAATCGATATTGTTTCAATATCGCACATCCCTATCTGGAAAATACTTTTTTTTTGTGTAATTCAGACGTCAAATTATGAAGCCGACCACCTAATTGTCATCTTCAAATGGAAGCAAAAAAACTGTTATACATTATAAGGAATACACTATCCAGTGTATTATAGAGATCAGTGATTCCTTATAATGTATAACAGTTTCTTTGTGCCTGCTTACACGTGAAGAACGAAAGTGTTCAGATGTGAAGAAAATTATTCTGCAGATTTTGTTCTCCTCTTTGTGTTTTTCGTATTTTCATAATGAAAGACACGATTTGATTGGTTGGATTGGATAGGAAAAGCAACACAAAACAGAACGTCAATTTTCTACACCGAATATTTTCAAATATTTTAAAATATTTCATCCCCTTCCCTCTTCTGCAAGTTCCCCCGCTCACCATCACAAATCGCAGAAAATGCTTCAATTTCTTCACGTGTGATCAGGGACTTTGCTTCCATTTGAAGATGACAATTAGGTGGTCGGCTTCATAATTTGACGTCTGAATTACACAAAAAAAAAAAGTATTTTCCAGATAGGGATGTGCGATAATGAAAGAACATCGATTAAACATCGAAGACAAAACATCGATGTCAATAAATATCGAACCGAAAACATCGATGCTACTTAATATGGATGTTTTTTTCAGGTGTTTTTGTTTAAGTTTTTTGTTTGACCAAAGCAAAAAATGCGTCATGCTATGCTCTAATGTATTTTAGCTTTCAAAATTTCTGGTGCCGGCTATATTTTCTTAAGCTTTTTAAAATAGATTTAAGTTTTCATACAAATGAAAAATATGAAGTCATATGCAAGGTATTTCAACTTTAAACATCGATATTGCAAAATAATGATGCACAGAAGCTTGTGTGCTAAAACCGCGTGTAAGTGGTATCTTTCTAGGCATCAATGATTTTAATGTGCTTACTTACACGTGAAAAACGAAAGTGTTCAGATGTGAAGAAAATTATTCTGCAGTTTTTGTTCTCCTCTTTGTGTTTTTCGTATTTTCATAATGAAAGCATTGTATATAAATTCTATAGTATTCTCATGAAAAAAAAAGCTCGTGGCCATCTATGCGTCCAAATGTCATACTAATTTTTGTTAAGGGATCTCGGTAAGGCGATCACAGCGAACCTATCGACCAAATGTCTACCTACAAAATCGTGTTTCATGAGAATACTATAGATTGGATATACAATGATGAAAGACACGATTTGATTGGTTGGATTGGATGGAAAAAGCAACACAAAAGAGAACGTCAATTTTCTACACCGAATGTTTTCAAATATTTTAAAATATTTCATCCCCTTCCCTCTTCTGCAAGTAACCCCGCTCACCATAACAAATCGCAGAAAATGCTTGAATTTCTTCACGTGTGATCAGGGATAATGGGTGGAAATCGATGTTAAAATATGTATTTTGCACAATTTATATCAACAAATTTAATAAAATCAATATTGCAAGGCAATTCATGGTGTTAAGCTGTTATGTGTCCCCTTTTTGAAATCCGATATTTCAAAATCTTGTTTCACACGAAGGTGTGCGCAAGAACTTGCATGGTGTAAACTGCGTGTTTCTGACCATCGATAATTTAAATTCGTGAAAATCAATATTAAATATGTATTTTGCAGTAATATTTCAAGCAATTTTGTGTAGACTATTTTCTGTGGCTTTTTGGAATTTATCGGTCTCTCTGAGCATCTATTATCTTAATGCGTGGAAATCGATGCTAAAATTTTAATTTTGCAAAATATATCGTCCACAGATTTTATAGAAGCAATATTGCAAGTACATATTTCATGTGTACACTGTTATCTAGCAATATTGCAAGATATTTTTACTTACAAAAGTGTGTAAAAAAACTTGTATGGTTTAAAATGCGTCTTGCTGAGCATCGATGATATTAATGCTTGAATATCGATGTAAAAATATTTCTTTTGCACATATAAACACAAAACAAATTTGATGGCAGCAAAATTGATAGCCACTTCATGTGTAAATTTATATCTGTGTCTTTTTGCACATCGAAAGTTTCGTTGTGGTTCTGATTTTTCAAGTTTGGTTTGGGAGACCCTTTGATGATTTCCTTTTTTCAAAAAATTCCAAATGTTACAGATTACTTAAAAACTATGAAAGTCACTCCATCTAGATTTTACTAGCAGAATCAATAATTTTCGTACTAACTTTTTGTTTGTTTTTTAGTCCGGTGTTTTGGATGTTAATATCGATGTGGCAAAACATCGAAATCTTTATTATCGATATTTTGCAATTATCGATTAAAATCGCTCATCCCTATTTCCAGATGTTTATCTGAAGAAAGGGAAATAGACCATAGCTGTGTTTTTTTCCTTGCCCGAATGGGCTTGGACGAAAAAAACGATGTCGGGGCTAAGCAATTTACATTTTAAAAGCAACAACAACTAAGCCCCTTCGGGCTTAGCTAAGCCCAGAGAATTTTCGGGGCTTAACTTAAGCCCAGATAAAAACTGTGTTACCGGCATGAGTTTCATACATGTTATCGATAGTTTGTATGGAAACCCCATTTTTTTTCTGTAATGGCGTCGCTTAGCCCCGATGTCGTTTTTTTCATCCGATTCCCCCGGGCTTGCAAAAAAAACACACCTCATGATAGGAAAATATAAACTTTTGTGGAAGTTTGTTTTATTATTTATTATCTTTAAGTTATTCACTGTGTGCATTTGGTATATTTTTTTTAGTATAATAACATAGTGGAATGAGATAAATCATTGCAGTTTGCGAACAAGTTGAGCAAAACAGCTAAGAATAATTATGATGAGGAGGATGCGATTCCATATTGATATTCTGCGTTTTTTTTAAATGATTTTACCTCCTTGTCACACTCTTTACGTTTGTTATTCCTTTTCATTTACTGATTAGTGAATGAATTTAAATTACGAACACAACAAATGTTAGCAAAAAGATCTCGGGGGGTGAAACGAACGGAGAATTGATCACTGATCTCTATATATAACTGGATAGCGTATCCATACAAAAAAGTTGACTCCATTTGAAGAACTGTTATAAGTGACGTTGCCTATTTTTTTTTGTTATACTGTATGAAAGTATAACATAAAAAGTGAAAACTGACATCTTCAAACGTCAAAAAGTGAAAAAACAAAAAGGTTTAACTTTTCCGAGTTTAAAATTAATATTCAAGAGAATTCTAAAACTTTATTAAAAATGCGAACTTAAACTGATCCATCTCATGTGGTAAACTTTTCCGAACAAATTTATGGCTTTTTACAAATTCATTCTTAAAGGACACACGAATTACGTCAACGATGTGGCCTGGGAGCATGACGAAGAGTTCCTTGCCTCCGTTAGTGACGATCATTCGTGTAAGATTTGGAGCTCAGCTCACAGCTTTGAAACTGTTACAACCTTCTGCCTGTCTTAGGCTGGTATGTCAGTGCGCTGGCATCCAGACATCCAGACGAACCTGGCAAGGTGTTGGTGGCCGAAAAGAAAGGAATAATACATTTGTACAACGTCCGCTCTCAACAAGACATAATGTCCTTGGAGTCACCGAATGTTCCTCTAATGGGTGCTGACTGGTCATTACACAATCGTTTGTTTATGACGGCATTGGCTGGGGGAGATTTCATCACCTGGGACCTTCGTAGGACATGGTTAGTCATCTTATTTTTGTTCTAAATATCGTTAGATGCTAAGCAATGTTTTATTTCATTTTAGTGGACCAGCTGATATTAAACAAATCACGAATACGGAGGACGTACTGTGAGATTTTTGCCCAACAGTGAAGTTGTCTATGCCAGTATTGGTCGACCCAACATAACTCTAAAGGTATACATAGCTAAATCAACTGTTCCACTTATTGAATCGTCCCTTAAATTATATGGTGGAATGTCGATGTCAAGAATTAAATAAGTTTTTGCTGAGAAAATGTGTTTTTATTTAAGAGAATGTGGAGACTTCTAAGATCCCAGAAATATAAAAAAATGTTTTATTGTTAAGTTTTTCATTGATCTAATAATGTATTAATAAAATTCTATTCTGTTACATATCTAATTGTGGTTTTTTTTTTAATTTTCTTGGCTTATGTTTTAGGGCTGCTGAATCCTTGATATTGATAGATAAACCAAGCTCCCATTTCCAAACTATTTGCTTTATTTGAATGATTGGAACGCATTTAAGTCTCTTTTTAAGTATTCTAACTAGAATCAAAAACCATTTTCAGTTCGAAAAAGGATTTCAAAAAATTTGCATATAAAAGTAGTATCATCATTTTTCCACCTTCAAAAAACTCATGAAATGTGTTTTGTATGCAAATTTTTCGAAATATAAGTTTGAATTGAAAATGGTTTTAAAAACCATTTAAAGGACTTAAATTCAAACTCAGAAACGTTCCAATCATCCAAAAGGACCAAATATTTTGGAAATGAGAGCTTGGTCTATCCATCAATTTCAAGAAATTTCTAAAAATTCGTAGAAATTTCTTGATATTGGTAGAAAGACCAAGCTCCCATTTCCAAACTATTTGCTTTATTTGAATGATTGGAACGCATTTAAGTCTCTTTTTAAGTATTCTAACTAGAATCGAAAACCATTTTCAATTCGAAAAAGGATTTCAAAAAATTTGCATATAAAAGTAGTATCATCATTTTTCCACCTTCAAAAAACTCATGAAATGTGTTTTGTATGCAAATTTTTCGAAATATAAGTTTGAATTGAAAATGGTTTTAAAAACCATTTAAAGGACTTAAATTCAAACTCAGAAACGTTCCAATCATCCAAAAGGACCAAATATTTTGGAAATGAGAGCTTGGTCTATCCATCAATTTCAAGAAATTTCTAAAAATTCGTAGAAATTTCTTGATATTGGTAGATAGACCAAGCTCTCATTTCCAAAATATTTGGTCCTTTTGGATGATTGGAACGTTTCTGAGTTTGAATTTAAGTCCTTTAAATGGTTTTTAAAACCATTTTCAATTCAAACTTATATTTCGAAAAATTTGCATACAAAACACATTTCATGAGTTTTTTGAAGGTGGAAAAATGATGATACTACTTTTATATGCAAATTTTTTGAAATCCTTTTTCGAATTGAAAATGGTTTTCGATTCTAGTTAGAATACTTAAAAAGAGACTTAAATGCGTTCCAATCATTCAAATAAAGCAAATAGTTTGGAAATGGGAGCTTGGTCTTTCTACCAATATCAAGAAATTTCTACGAATTTTTAGAAATTTCTTGAAATTGATGGATAGACCAAGCTCTCATTTCCAAAATATTTGGTCCTTTTGGATGATTGGAACGTTTCTGAGTTTGAATTTAAGTCCTTTAAATGGTTTTTAAAACCATTTTCAATTCAAACTTATATTTCGAAAAATTTGCATACAAAACACATTTCATGAGTTTTTTGAAGGTGGAAAAATGATGATACTACTTTTATATGCAAATTTTTTGAAATCCTTTTTCGAATTGAAAATGGTTTTCGATTCTAGTTAGAATACTTAAAAAGAGACTTAAATGCGTTCCAATCATTCAAATAAAGCAAATAGTTTGGAAATGGGAGCTTGGTCTTTCTACCAATATCAAGAAATTTCTACGAATTTTTAGAAATTTCTTGAAATTGATGGATAGACCAAGCTCTCATTTCCAAAATATTTGGTCCTTTTGGATGATTGGAACGTTTCTGAGTTTGAATTTAAGTCTTTTAAATGGTTTTTAAAACCATTTTCAATTCAAACTTATATTTCGAAAAATTTGCATACAAAACACATTTCATGAGTTTTTTGAAGGTGGAAAAATGATGATACTACTTTTATATGCAAATTTTTTGAAATCCTTTTTCGAACTGAAAATGGTTTTTGATTCTAGTTAGAATACTTAAAAAGAGACTTAAATGCGTTCCAATCATTCAAATAAAGCAAATAGTTTGGAAATGGGAGCTTGGTTTATCTATCAATATCAAGGATTCAGCAGCCCTAAAACATAAGCCAAGAAAATTAAAAAAAAAACCACAATTAGATATGTAACAGAATAGAATTTTATTAATACATTATTAGATCAATGAAAAACTTAACAATAAAACATTTTTTTATATTTCTGGGATCTTAGAAGTCTCCACATTCTCTTAAGCGTGGTACACATTATCAAACCTGAGTGTCAGCCATGTTGGATATCAAACCGAACTGACAATGTGTACACGCTGAATGATGGTTTGACACTCAGAACTGCCTGCTCACAAAATTTTTTGATACTGTGTGACAACCTTCGGTTTGTTGGGTGGTTGCTCGATGATGTGTACACAATTTCATTCATGAGCCGGCATTCACGGAACCAAACAAGAATTTTTATAGCGAATCAGTGGAAAAAGTGCAAACAAAATAAGAAAAAGCTCGTGTGTGTCATGTAAAAAAGGAATCAACACGATTCGTGGCGGAAATAGCCTCAAAATAAAAAGAAACAATTTTCTGATAGTAGTGGAATTTCTTTGCCTGACGCCCAACATAACTGATAAGTGTGTACGCGAAACTTTTCACGCAGGTTTGATATCCAACATGCGTGACACTCAGGTTTGATAATGTGTACCACGCTTTAAATAAAAACACATTTTCTGAGCAAAAACTTATTTAATTCTTGACATCGACATTCCACCATATAATTTAAGGGACGATTCAATAAGTGGAACAGTTGATTTAGCTATGTATACCTTTAGAGTTATGTCGGGTCGACCAATACTGGCATAGACAACTTCACTGTTGGGCAAAAATCTCACAGTACGTCCTCCGTATTCGTGATTTGTTTAATATCAGCTGGTCCACTAAAATGAAATAAAACATTGCTTAGCATCTAACGATATCTAGAACAAAAATAAGATAGACTAACCATGTCCTACGAAGGTCCCAGGTGATGACATCTCCCCCAGCCAAACGACAGTCTGAGCTCCTTGGCGAATGTTCTCTCGCAAACACCCTACATACGACTCAATGCGGCCATTTTGCAGGGCAAACTGGACGTTGATACCCATGGTGTTAGCATTCATCTCCATAAGATCCAATAAGCTCTTAGCAACGCACTTGTCGCTTGGGCAGTAAATCACCAGCCAGTTCCGTAGATTGTTGGTGGCATTTGCCAAAGTCGGCCTGTACCCCGGTCGAAATTTTTTTCCTGGCGAAGAAATGTATGTTCCTCCTCAAACTGACCACTACTTCCCGGGGCGCGTTAGACATCTGCAAACCACACTTCTCGAGAATTTGAAGAGCTGCACAGGAGTTTCGTTCACATTCCGACAGAACTTAAAAAAAATAAACAAAATATTCTGTTTTTGTACAAATAAAAATCTCACTTCAAATTACTTTTTTTTAGTGCTCAGCAGACGTCAAAAAGTGAGAATGCCTAGCAAATGTCATCTTCAATTGGAGTCAAAAAAACTGTTATACTTTCTATGGAATACACTATCCAGTTATATATAGAGATCAGTGGAATTGATGTCTGTTTAATGGATTATCTTTGTATTACATGTTATACAGTTATACTGGTATACAAAAAAGTGGTCAGCTTCATAATATAACAATTCTTCAAATGGAAGCAATATTTTTGTATCGATACACTATCCTGTGTTTAATAGAGATCAGTGATCTGAACACTTTCGTTCTTCACGTGTAAGCAAGCACATTGGACTGACTCCTCCGACTTTTTTTGACGTCTCTGTACTTTATCTCACTCTCAATTGATGGTGAGAAAGAGATGGGAAGGACAGGCAGAATATTTTAAATTTTTTGAAAATCTATGGATTTTTTTTGACGTTTTCTTTTGTGACAACTGCCTTATCTCTCTGTACTTTTTCTTTTGCAGACAAATACTACACAATTCAATTTTATTTCATTGAAAAATATTTTAAACAAATTAAATTAAAGTTTTGGAACGAAAAACAAATTAATTAATCCTTCAACGAGCTCGGATTTGTGTTTTCTTTAAACGACTTCTCAACTTCAAAGTGAGTCTGTTGGTGTTCACATTAAGCGTGGTACACATTATCAAACCTGAGTGTCAGCCATGTTGGATATCAAACCGAACTGACAATGTGTACACGCTGATTGATGGTTTGACACTCAGAACTGCCTGCTCACAAAATTTTTTGATACTGCGTGACAACCCACGGTTTGTTGGGTGGTTGCTCGATGATGTGTACACAATTTCATTCATAAAAAGTGCAAACAAAATAAGAAAAAGTTCGTGTGAGTCATGTAAAAAAGGAATCAACACGATTCGTGGCGGAAATAGCCTCAAAATAAAAAGAAACAATTTTCTGAGAGTAGTGGAATTTCTTTGCCTGACGCCCAACATAACTGATAAGTGTGTACGCGAAACTTTTCACGCAGGTTTGATATCCAACACGCGTGACACTCAGGTTTGATAATGTGTACCACGCTTTAGCGTGGTACACATTATCAAACCTGAGTGTCAGCCATGTTGGATATCAAACCGAACTGACAATGTGTACACGCTGAATGATGGTTTGACACTCAGAACTGCCTGCTCACAAAATTTTTTGATACTGCGTGACAACCCTCGGTTTGTTGGGTGGTTGCTCGATGATGTGTACACAATTTCATTCTTGAGCCGTCATTCACGGAACAAAACACGATTTTTTATAGCGAATCGGTGGAAAAAATGCAAACAAAATAAGAAAAAGCTCGTGTGTGTCATGTAAAAAAGGAATCAACACGATTCGTGGCGGAAATAGCCTCAAAATAAAAAGAAACAATTTTCTGAGAGTTGTGGAATTTCTTTGCCTGACGCCCAACATAACTGATAAGTGTGTACGCGAAGCTTTTCACGCAGGTTTGATATCCAACACGCGAGTTACATATCAAATTGAGCCGGATAAGTACGACGAACTCATCCGGGAAATGATTAACAAAAACATAGAAAGTATTGCATAAATTGCTGACCTAGTGTCTGCAATAATAAATTGTATTTAAGTAAGCCAACTGCGATTGGCAATTTTCCTAGAATTAAGCAAACTGCAATATTGTCTTTTCTTAGGTTAGGTTAGGTTAGGAGGGGTGTGCACAGCACAGAGGCTGTTGCGTACACGGGGGCCTGTTGGTCCATTGTGATCCCCTTACAAAAAGAAAGCAGAGATGCTCCTAAACTAATGATTCAGATAGACTGGCTCATTAACGAACCAGCCTGTGCTCTCTATGAATTTCCTCATATTTGCCATTGAGACCTGCGCTAGATCATCCAGTTCTCCAACAAACCTGTTTCCCAAGTAACGGAGGCGGCTTGTTTGGAGGTTCGGACAGTCACAGAGCAGGTGTTTAATGGATTCTACTTCTTCAACATCCTGACAGCTCCTACAGCAGTCGGGTGCGAGTACACCCAATCTGGTGGCCATTGTGCCAATGGCGCAGTGACCCGTTAGTACACCTATCAAGATTCTTATGTTCTTTTTACTCAGCGATAGAATATACTGAGATTCCTTTTCATTAATTCTAGGCCATAGACTTCTAGAGATAACGCAATCGTTCCTGGTAATCCAGGATTTATTGATTCGCTCTTTCGTTACTAGGTCCATTTTCATTTTAACTACGCCGATCGGGATGTCTAGTCCCATGTCTAATTGGTTACTACTGTTCCTATTTGATAATGACCCCTTCCTTGCTAGTTCATCTGCTATATCATTCCCTTCTATATTGCTATGTCCAGGAACCCAACAGAGTTTGACTTGGTTAGTGTTACAAATTTTGTTCAGTATGCCTCGACATTTTACCACTGTTTTGGATCTTATGGTCTCACTGGCTATTGCTTTGATCGCAGCTTGGCTGTCCACGAAAAATGTGATCTCCGACGAGATCAGTTTTTTCTTGTGTACCAATTCTGCCGCTTTTTGAATAGCGTAAATCTCAGCCTGAAAGACACTACACTCATCGGGGAGTTTATATGACTCTCTTATATTAAGGGCTTCACAGAACACCCCCGCACCTGTTCCTTCTTCCATTTTAGACCCGTCAGTGTAGAAGGGGATACCCTGTTCACTAATTAGTGATTTGGGTTCCCATCCATGTCTTTCGGGTATTGAAATAGAGAAGTGTTTGTTAAAATCCATTACAGGAGGAATATAATCAGTCTTCACATCAAGTGCAGCCACTGTGTCATACCTTTGTAGGATAGACCCATGACCATAGGTGCTGTGCTTCCAAGAGCCCAGTTCTTTGAGTCGAAATGCGCTTTTGGCTGCTGTGCATCTAGTGTACTCGTTTAGGGGTGGAAGATTTAAAATAATTTCCAAACCTGCCTGTGGCGTAGACCTCTGTGCCCCCGTTATTCCTATACAGGCTAGTCTCTGTACCTTATTCAGGTTTTTGAGATAGCTTACTTTTTCAACAGCTTTCCATCACACTATAGATCCATAGGTAAGTATGGGGCGAACAATCGTCGTGTACATCCACTGGATAACCTGCGGTCGCATACCCCACCGTGTACCAAAGGTCTTTTTGCATGTGTAGAAAGCGCATAGTGCTTTTTTCATTCTTTCCTCTGTGTTACGTTTCCATGTTAGCTTGGAATCAAGGATAACTCCAAGATATTTAGCTTCCTTGGAAAGTTTCAGAGGAATGTCATTAAGTCTGGGAGGAGTAAAATCTCCTAATTTCTTTTTATTCGTGAACAGAACTAGTTCGGTTTTTGTAGGGTTAACCCCGAGACCGTTTTGTGTTGCCCAAGAAGATAGTTCTTTAAGTGCGGATTCCATAATATCTTTGATGGTGGTAAGATACTTACCCGATATCAAAATTACTATGTCGTCTGCATAGGCCACAATTTTAATGCCCTGATTCCTAAATCTTGTAAGAATTTTATTAACAACTAGGATCCAAAGGAGAGGTGAGATTACCCCTCCTTGTGGCGTGCCTCTTGTAACTGTTTTCTCAACAATAGTATCTCCTAGTCGCGAGTTTATGATTCTGCCATTGAGCATGGTATAAATCCAGTCTACAATGACAGGCTCAACTCCAACCTCTTCCAGAGCAGATTTAATGGACTCCGTCTTTACGTTGTTAAACGCTCCCTCAATGTCCAAAAATGCTGCCAGGGTATGTTCTTTGTGCTCGAAACTTTTCTCAATTTGTGAAACGACCTCATGCAACGCAGTCTCCACTGACTTACCCTTAAGGTAAGCGTGTTGGTAGTTGCATAAAATGTTTGGATTGAGAAGGTCTCTAACATGCAGATCAATAATTCTCTCCAACGTCTTGAGGAGGAACGAAGAGAGACTTATTGGTCTGTAATCTTTTGCTGTCGAGTGTGTCGGTTTCCCAGCTTTTGGAATAAACACAACTTTAACTTTTCTCCAGCTGGTAGGGACGTATCTAAGTTTAACACAACTTTTAAAGATTACCCTAAGCCATGGGGTGATTATCTGTAGAGCATGTTGAAGAAATGCCGGAATTATCTCGTCTGGTCCAGCTGATTTAAAGGGTTTGAACGAGTTTATTGCCCACATAATCTTCTGCTCTGTGATAACCTGATCCAATTCAGGTGCTGATTGTAGAGCTTCTAAGGAGTCTGGTTGTTTATAAACAGAGTCCTCAGGGCTCTTACAGTCAGGAAAATGCGTTTCCATAAAGAGTTCAAGTGTTTCTTGGCTCGAGTTCGACCACGATCCATCGGGATGTTTAATATATCCTGGAATCGTGGGGTTATGGGCAAGGACCTTTCGAAGTCTCGCCGCCTCACTTGTGTTCTCAATGGATTCACAGTGTCTAGCCCATGAATCCTTTTTGGCCCGTCTTAGCTCCTTGGTGTATGAGTTAAGTTCAGCTCTATAAGAATTCCAGTCTACATCTAATTTACTCAGTTTGGCCTTATTGAAAAGTTTTCTGACCCCTGTTCTTCGTTTCTTAAGTTCACTGTTCCACCAGGGTGGGCTAGTGGGTTTAATGTTACGAGATATAGGGCAGTTTCTTTCGAAGGCCGTTCTCATTTCACTAGTAAGGTTTTGAACAACAGTGTCTATGGTTGAGGTTGCCGAAAGCGTTTCTTCCTCTGGTGGGTCGATACGATCGTTCAACCATTTTGTGTACTCTGTCCAATTTGTTCTAGTTGGGTTTCTAAAGGGCTTAATCTCATTATTATTCCTGTCTAGAGTAAAGAGTATCCTGAAGTGATCTGAGAAAGATTCCTCAGGTGAGACTCTCCAATTCCCTACAGAAATTTTATCGTTGTTGCTCATAAGAGTGAGATCTAGAATCTCTTCCCTGTTTTTGTTCCTAAATGTTGGGTGATTACCCTTATTACATAACATAAGGTTTGAACAGAGAATGTATTCAAAAATTGACTCACCCCTTTTGTTAACATCTTTACCTCCCCATTGAGTGTGGTGGGCGTTAGCATCGCATCCCAACACCAAAGGTGTCCCTCTTGCTGCGGTGTGACCCACAAGATCGCGGACTGTTTTTGATGGTGGGTTTTCCTCTTCGTACGGCATGTACGTTGACGCCAAGACGAAGTTACCTTCCCTGGACTCAACGCTGATTGCCACGTTGTCCTTGTTGCTGTACCTAGATAAAAAGAAAGCATTAATCGACTTTTTCGCTAGAATACAACTTCTTATTTCACCTTCTGACGTGGAGTGGAACAGATTATAGTTTTTTGACCTTAATCCTTGTACCTGATTCTTACGAATCCATGGTTCTTGGATTAAGGCCACATCCACGGCCTCCTGAGACATGTAGAGCATTAGGTCGTGCGTCGCTGCTTTAGCGTGATGCAAATTAATTTGCACCACCAGCAGCTTTTGACTCCCCTTTGCTAACATGCCTCCTTACCTTTACGGTTCCGAGACCATATCTCAACACGTCTTCGTTCCCTTTAAGAAGAAGGTCAGATTTCTTGTCAATAACGAACAAGAGGTCCTTTCCTTCCCCTCTAAGACTCTTCTTGGAATGAAGAAGTTTCCATTCTAGTATGGGCAGCTCCTTATTCTGTTTCGCCAGCAGTTTAATCACGGATGCATCCTCATGCATGGCAGGAGGAGGGATCCATATATTAACCTGCTGGCGAAGTGGCAGAGCTGTGACGGGAAGAATCCCAAGAGATGCCCCCTCCCACAGTTCGCCAATATTGGTGATTGTGTGAGTGAGGAACTCCAGGGATTTCTTGTCCCCACAGCAAACCACTTTTACTCCCTTTCGCCAACCAGCTCCATCAAAGGTGTAGTCCTCAGAACTATCATCCTCGGATGTCACCATCATGGCTTTGATGATTTCATTTTCTACAAGTAACCAATTTTTTTTCGTGATTTTCCCATCCGGGTCATCTCGACTTATTATGGCTACCTGTAGATCGATCGGGGTGGTGTCAAAACTGTTGGTTTTAAGCTTTTTATAACCTTCAGTCTTGGTTGCCTCCTCCGATCTTGCCCTCTTAGATGAACCTGGATTCGTCCCAGAAGAGTTGCCTACCTGTGCTTTCTCGTTCCTTTTCAGGTTCGATGAAGCGTTGGCCTGCTGTTTCTTGCTGGAGGTCTCCAGTTTCGTCTTTGAGCCGGTACTAACGGTAGAGTTATTGCCCGCCTGTTCACGGTTTATCTTTTTAGGGATAGACCTAGATGCGGCAGCAATTACTTTTTCGCTTTCTGGCTTTTTGGCGTTCAATAGAGGTTGGGAGGAAACAATGGGTGCAGTGGCGGTCGTTGCCGACTGACGTTCATAATTCCTCACCAATTTCCTATGCTTTTTCAAAAGGGCCTTGTCTCTCGAACTGAGAGTATTTGGGTCCTTTTTCTCAGTAGCACTCACGAATCTTTTAGAGGATCTGTAGTTACTGCGTTGCCTCGAAGCTTTGAGGGGTGCAGTAGGCTTCAGCGTGGTCTCTTCTTGACTCGAGTCTTGCAACAACTCGTCCTCGGTTTGACTTCCTATAGAGGGAGGTCTGTTCGAGGTCTCCCTACCTTCAATAGCTAAGCTATCTAGAGCAGGAAGAAGAGATGCTGCAAGGTTGTGCACGTTCGGTTGTCTATTTAAGACGGGTTTGGTCGGGTTTTCTAGATTTTTTGTCACTGGCGACTTAGCTTCTTGCGAAGCCAAGCCCTCGCCGACAGCCGTGACTTCTGTCGACACTTGAGCGTATATCCCCGCTCGGATTTCATTATTTTTTGGACTTTGCATGACCATTCATTTATTGTTTTGGATAAACATCCCTGTTTTTTGTTTGGTTTTTCTTAGTTGTATGCCCCTGCAGCTGGATTGCTGGAGGGTCATAACGTAAGCCCCCTCGCCAACGTCAAGGCGAAAACCACGAGGGGGTTGTCTTTTCTTAGAATTAAGTAAAATGCAATATTGGCATTATAGTATTAAGAATAAATAAAATGTAAGACACCAAGGTGTCAGTAGGAAAAGAACATCAGAAGAATAAAGATAATAATAAATAAAAAAGATTGTGGTGGTGTTTTTTTTTAAGCCTCAAGTTGGAATTAAATATTTATTTGGCGCAGTCGGTAGGATAATTCAACTTTACCGAATTATCCAGTGATAAACGAACTCTTACTACGTGCTACAATAAAATCGTTCAAGATTAAAGTGCACAGGACACAATTAAAATCGCATAAGATTAAAGTATTAGCATACAAATAAAATCGAATAAGATTAGTGTATTAGCATACAAATAAAATCGTATAAGATTAGTGTATTAGCACGCAAATAAAATCGCATAAGATTAGTGTCTATACAACAGTGTTAAAAAAAAAAAAAGAAAAGAGTGAAAAAAAAAAAACTCCAATTATTATTCTGTGAAGAAAGTGTTTAAAAAAAAACAAAAAAACAACAATGGCAGATAATAATATTAATAACCAAAATATAGAAGAGCTACAACAAGAGCTCCAACGGAGAAACAACCAACTTGAAGCACTGAGGAACGCCTACCACAACCTACAAGACAGAGATAGGGACGCAAGAAGGGATACTATGTTGAACCAAGTAAAACACATGTCGACTTTTACTGGACACGGAGAGATTACAATAAACGCATTTATACGTTCCGTGGAATACTACTTGGCAGGAAGGAACACCGAGGAAGACAAACGATCGCTCACATTGGCGATATATCATGAAAAGATACAAGGAGAAGCCAAAAGTACAATACTTAATGTGCCACAACCAGACAACTGGGAGCTGATAAAGGCAACTTTAAAACTGAGGTACAAGCCAGACGTCGAGCCGTTTCAACTGTACAGAAGAATCAGCAACCTAAGAGTAAACAGTGTAAGTGAGTTAGCAACTGAAATTCAAAATATTAAATATAAGGCAGATGAATTAATAGTTTACTATCAAGGTGATAATTTTATAGATCTTAGTAATGTAAATGGAATTTTGATAAATACAATTAAAGAAATGACACAGGGAACACTTTTAGATAAAATATATGAGGAACATATTTTAGAAAATATACTTTTAATAATGAGAAGACGTAGGTACGAAGATGCATGCATAAGACCAGAATTCAAAAAGGGTAGAAATTTTGTTTTTAAGGATGATAGAAAACCATTGCCAAATAATTTTAGACAGGAAAATAGAAATACTAACGATCAACGAAATTTTAATAATAATAATTATAACAATCCATTTAATAACCGCCCACAAAATTTTAACCCAAATTATAATCAATATGCTAATCGATCAGGGCAAAGTAGAAGATATAACCAAAATTTCAATAATAATAGAAACTCAGGGCAGTATCGACAGCAATATAATAGACAACCCGAAGCAATGGATGTCTCAAATGTGCAAAGTGGACAAGTCAATACAGTAGAGAGACAAAACCTACAGTCAGGAAACCTTAGATCATATTCGGGCCAAAATTGCCTTCAACAGGATATGACTGAGCAAAGATTAGAAGAGTCTGTCTACAGCATTGACCAAACAAATCAGGTAGAAGTTAATAAATCCGATTTTTTTATAAACTAGCCTCGGATGATCTACCAATAATTGAATTAACTATACTGAAACAAAAATATTTAGCTTTAATTGATACAGGGTCTTCACTTAGTCTTATAGATGATAAGATTAAAACATTTAAAACTATTAAAATTAAGCCAATACAATTTTCAACAATTAACAGCAAGGGATCAATTGACTTTGAAGTTCATACCCCCGCACCCGATGAAATAAAAGCACCAACAGGAGCTCTTATTCGTTGGAAAGTAAAAAGCTTAGCAGAAAGAAAATATCAGTTTATATTAGGCACAGACCTACTAAATAAATTAAACACGTTAATAGATCTAGAAACAGGAATAATTAAACTTAATGGGCAGATAATAAAGTTTCAACATAAACCAATTTCATTTGAAGAAATACATACATTAGAATACGTTGAAGATAATATAAAATATTTAAAACTAGACCATCTGAATTCAGAGGAATATCGAGAAATTGAAAAAATAATTAAAAAGTTTAATTCGTTGCTTTTCAAAGAAGGTGATAAGCTGACAAGCACACCAGAAATAGGGCATGAAATAGTAACAACCACCGATCAACAGGTGAATGCTAGACTGTATAGGTACCCACCTCAACACGACAACACGAAGAAGAGGTAAGGAGACAAATTAGAGATATGGAGGCTCAGGGGATAATAAGAAAAAGCAACTCTAAGTACTCAAGTCCTTTAATAGTTGTTCCCAAAAAGAAGGACAACTCTGGACAGAAGAAGTTTCGAATTGTGATCGATTATAGAAAATTAAACGATATCACAATTGATGATAAGTTCCCATTACCAAACATAGATTCTATTTTAGATAAGTTGGGGAAAGCCCAATATTTTAGTACAATAGATTTGGCCAAAGGCTACCATCAAATTCTTGTTAAAGAACAAGATAGAAAGAAAACAGCATTTGTAACCCCACATGGTTTGTATGAGTTCATAAGAATGCCTTTTGGGTTAAAAAACGCCCCAGCGACGTTCCAAAGGCTTATGAACGATGTCTTGAGAGACTTTATAAACAAAACATGCGTAGTGTACTTAGATGACATATTAATTTTTAGTACGTCACTAAAGGAACATGTTAAAGCTATAACCGACATCTTTCAAGTTTTAGAATCTAAAAATTTAAAGATCCAAATTGACAAATGTAGTTTCATGAAAAAAGAGACAGAATTCTTAGGGCATTTGGTAACTGAAAAAGGTTTAAAGCCCAACCCCAATAAAATTGAAGCAATTCAAAAAGTAACCATTCCAAAAACACAGACAGAAATAAAGAGCTTTTTAGGCCTAAGTGGTTACTACCGCAAATTTGTCAAAGATTACGCTAAAATAGCCCAACCCATGACAAAATACTTACAGAAAAATTGTAAGGTAAATTGTAATGATCCGAATTATGTCGAAGCGTTTGAAAAATTAAAAAAATATATAACCAGTCACCCAATATTACGTTTTCCTAATTTTGAGAAAATATTTACTCTCACGACAGATGCATCTAATTATGCAATAGGCGCCGTTCTTTCCCAAGAAGGTCACCCTGTTTGCTTTGCATCCAGAACGTTGAATAAACATGAACGTAATTATTCGGCAACAGACAAAGAATTTTTAGCCATTATGTGGTCAGTAAACTATTTCAGACCATATCTATATGGAAACAATTTCAAGATTATGACTGACCATCAGCCTATAAAATATCTTCATGCCAAATACCGAGGGAAAGACATGTCACCAAGACATTAACGCTGGTTACTTAAATTGGGAGAGTACCAATTTGAGATCGAATACCTCAAAGGTAAAGATAACAAAGTGGCTGATTTTCTTAGCCGAATTAACGAGGACGTTAAATCTGAGGAGGGAGAGAAATCGGAACCCCCTAACATAGAACATTTTTCGCCAATTTCTAGCAAAAGTGATACAGAATCGGACATAGTATTTAATATAGAGGGCAGCATTACAATGGCAACCATGCACTCAGGTGAAGAAGAATTACTTGATCATATACCTATTAAAGAAGAAATTGTAAACAAATACAAAACACAAATTATATTAACAAATGATAAAACTGAAGAGATAATAGTTATAAATGGAAAAAGAATAATTTACGTAGCAGAGTACGACTTGAATAATTTAACAGACATATTTAGGAGATTCATAAAAAAAGGTATAACTGGGATATATTCCGAACTTTCTGAACATCAATATAATATTGTTCAAGAAAAGCTAATAGAATTATTTTCTAACGATCCACAAATAAAATTCATTAAATGTTCATATAGAGCTCTAGATATAAAAACAGAAGTAGAAGCAGTTAAACAAATATCTTTGTACCATGTCAGGGAAAGCTTGCATTCCGGCATCCAAGAAACTTTTAATCAGATTAAATTTAAAATTTACTACCCCAAATTATTAGAATTGATTCAAATAGTTATAAATCAATGTGACGTCTGTAAAGCAGTTAAATATGACCGCAATCCAATTAAAGCAAAATTTGAATTTTCAGAAACACCAACGGACACAAACCAAATTATTCACATAGATACTTATGTTTTTAAGAGGTGTAATTTTTTGACAGCAATAGACAAATTTTCTAAATTTGGTGCCGCTTATTACTTAACCGATAGGAACCATATAACAATCATTGAACAGTTAGAAGAACATTTTGCTAAAATAGGTAAGCCAAGTAAGATAATAGCGGATAATGAATTTAAGGCAATCCAAATAAAGGAACTTTTAGAAAAAGAAGAAATAACTTTACATTTAACCAAGCCAAATTCGCATACAGGCAACTCAGACGTAGAGAGGTTTCATAATACATTGGCAGAAAAACTAAGAATATTATTGTATAACGATAGTAATATTACAATAAAGCAAGCAATGCAACAGGCTGTAAGAAACTATAATGAAAGGTTCCATTCAACAATAAAAACTACTCCGCAACAGGTACAAAATAGAAGAATCAGTTTAGAAAAGGTTTATGAAAATATGAATTCAGCAAAGAAAAAGAGACTCAATAAACTTAATATAAGAAGAGAAGATTATGAAGAACGACGAACAACAGGTTTTATAAAAAACTATAAAGCAGTTAGGCATAAGCATCAACCGAAATATAAGAAAGCAAAACTAGATAAAATTCACAAAACAAATATTAAAAGACCACTAAAATTTTCAGCTGATGATTTGGATGATGATTCTGATGACAGTAACGACAGTAACGCAGATTAATTGTCAACACTTTCCAAATACACAAGTCATCAATGAACAGGATGGATTTGTTAAATTAAAGCTAGGTGATGTTACAATATCAAACGAAACAGATTTAATCTTACACTTAATAAATCCTATCGAAATAATAGAATTAGTCAAAAATATATCTTTTAATTCGGGACTTTTGGAACCGCAACATAGGCTCATGTTGAATCAGGAAAGTGAAAACATTTTACATAAAATTAGAACATTAATGCCATTAGATAAAAGAGAGAAAAGAGGTCTTATCAATATAGTAGGTAGCGCACAAAAATGGTTATTTGGAACAATGGACGACGAGGATAGAGAAATTATTACTAAATACTTAGATCAAGTTCGCGAAAATAACCATAAAGCTGTAAGTGTTATAAATAAGCAAGTTAAAATAAATGAGTATTTTAACAATACTTTTCAGATATTGAAAGAAACAATCATAAATGATAGGGAAACTATATTGAGGCAATCTAAAACTATGCAAAGAGTAGAAAAACAACTAAGAATGAAACAAAATTATTTCGATCAACTTTTTAAACTTAAATATATAGACAGTAGAGTAGAGCATATTCAGGAAAACATAGTTTCAGCGAAAAACAATATTTTGCATCCTAGTATTCTAACTAATGAAGAAATAGAAAGTTACGAAATTGACTTCTTTAAATTAAAACATATAAAACTAGGTGTCACAAGATACAATGAGAATACGATCATATTTGCGATAAAAATTCCGAAAAATTTTGTTACCCTTCCACTCAAATTGTTAACGCCAGTACCCAATAAAAATTTCATGGAAATTGATGCTGAAAAACAATTTGTGATCGAAATCAATAATAAAATATTTAAATACGAACAAGATAAAACTATTTCTGAATTAGAAGAAAGTAAACATTGTACTATAAGAAAAAATTGTAAACTAATAGAAAATGCTAATACTGAAATTATACCTTTAGATGATGAAACTATATTTATTAAAAATATCAAAACTAATTTAAATCAAACTTGCGATGATAGAAAATTTATCCTTCAAGGAAATTATCTTATTAATTTCATAAATTGTACTTTATACTTTTTAGAACAAAAATTTTCTAATATAAAACAAATTCAAAAACAAAGATTTTACTATCCAAACAATAAAGAAACATACAACATGAGTGAGCCATTAAAATTTGAATAAATTATACTGAATTCAGTAAACAATATAAAAGAAATACAAGAAATAGAATCTAAGAAAAACATGTCATATATTGTAAATATAATATGTTTAATAATAATTTTATCTATGTTCGCAATATTGTCATATGTATACTTTCAAAGAAAAAAAATAATTTTTAAAATAGAGAAACCAAAAATTCAGGAGAATTTTAACTTAAAGGAGGGAGAAGTTACATATCAAATTGAGCCGGATAAGTACGACGAACTCATCCGGGAAATGATTAACAAAAACATAGAAAGTATTGCATAAATTGCTGACCTAGTGTCTGCAATAATAAATTGTATTTAAGTAAGCCAACTGCGATTGGCAATTTTCCTAGAATTAAGCAAACTGCAATATTGTCTTTTCTTAGAATTAAGTAAAATGCAATATTGGCATTATAGTATTAAGAATAAATAAAATGTAAGACACCAAGGTGTCAGTAGGAAAAGAACATCAGAAGAATAAAGATAATAATAAATAAAAAAGATTGTGGTGGTGTTTTTTTTTAAGCCTCAAGTTGGAATTAAATATTTATTTCGCGTGACACTCAGGTTTGATAATGTGTACCACGCTTAATAGAGATCAGTGTGGCAGACGCAGAAAAATCCATGTCTTGTCGACGACATGTCGAAGAAAACCCAACTTTTGAACGCAACATGAGCGCTGTTCAAAGCTTGGCCATGAGATTTGATTTTTCAGGTGCGTGTGAGTTTTTTTTTCTGGTTTCCGTGGTTTCTCGAGGTATCTGGATATTAAAAAAGTCTGTTTACTGTTATCTGGAGACTGAAATTCGTGTATATTATTGCAAAAGATAGAAGTAGTGGTGAGAGAGAAATGAAACGACATGGCATAATTTGCCCAGCCAGACAAAATTTGCTGATTGTTGATTGGATTGTGGTTGTGATGTTGGACATCTGTTTGCCCTGTGGAGTCGGGGTGCTATGGTTCAAGGTCATGCATCAGTGAATAGAAAGATTACGACTGCTGCAGTTTAATTTTTCGATCTTCTGCGCATGTACGTCACAAGAGACAGTTCGGGAGCGGGTCAAAATTCTGGTTTCAAAATTCTGCATTTCAAAATTCTATTTTTTGCACGAAAATTCTGTTTTTCAAAATTCTGCTTTCTTCCGTTTTGTCTTTCAAAATTCTGTTTTCAGAATTCTGTATTATAAAATTCTAAGCTTTAACTTTATTGTTAGACAATTCAGTGCAACACTTACTTCCAATCTGGAAGAGATTTTGTTTTTGCTCGTCATTTATTTACGTTATTTGATTGCTGCACATATTTTTCTACAACGAACTATCCAGGCACATCTTATATTTCACTTTATTTTGTACTTTAACGGTTTAATGAAGCTGTAAATGTAAGTGCAAAAGTTGAGTAAAGCCTAGTTCACAGTTTGATTCAGGTGAAACACAAAATTATAGGTTGTTGGTTAACAGTTTCATGCAAAATAAAACCATTGCCTTTTGCCGTCATGATTTCATGCAAAACTATTGGCCGGTATTTGTTTGCGTGCGAAAAATAGTGTGGTGAATAATAAGTATTTTGTATGGTTGGTTTACCCTTCGAAAAAAAATGTATACACCTTACAACATTTTTTGCATGCAAATTATTTTTGCATCCAAAAATAATTGTTTTCCATTTTTAGGCCTATAGGTTATTAATTAAGTGTAAGTTAATGACTCAATGCATGGCTAAGGCCAAGGTACGTTTTTTAACATTTTCCAAAACTTCTTTTCATTATTGGCAGAATTTTGTAAAACAGAATTTTGAAAATTAGAATTTTGAAAAACAGAATTTTGAAAAGCAGAATTTTGAAAAGCAGAATTCTGAAAGCAGAATTTTGACCAGCCAGAATTTCGACCCCAACCCGACAGTTCTTTGTATTTTAACGCGGGGTGCAAATGAGTGTATATATTAAAATATTATTTTCTTGCAATTAAGTTATCAAAAAAATGTAAAGTTTGGCATAATTTGTTTTTAAAATACGTGAGTTAATGTAAATAAGTTTTATTTTGATGTTGTTGTGAGCAATTATTGTCCATTGAAAAGCCACTTACGCGAAAAGAGAAGCTGGAAATGTAAACAAAAAATAATAAATTAAAAAAAAGATACTAAATTGGTGGTTATGTTATTGTTTTATAAAATTTTCTTTTTTAAGACTTTGTGTTTTCTATTATTGCCCGGTTTAGCTTTCTAATTCGAAAGTACATTCGAGCTCGGAAAAAAGTTTTTATTTTGGTTTCTACCGCAACATCCTCGGCCAAATACAAAAAATTTTTGAGGTAGTTGTTGCAGACATGAATACTCCTATAAAATAGACCACCTTCACTAACGTGGCTCACCCATGAGTTTGAAAAGACGTCTCTTTCATTGGTATGTTGGGCGAAGGTTTCAACTGGTAACTTGTGGCCAGATTTTCCAGGCCCACATACGCCAAGCTTTTCAGCTCCTCCTGTTCCTGGCTTGTTTGTTCCTCCTCGGGCTCCCATGCAATGCTCTTTAAAATTGTGCCTTAAAAGTAAAATGATATTATTTACCTTTTGGTCAAAATTAACGAAAATATTTCTTACCAGTTATGGGTGCCTCCAAGCCTGGAGTGCCATCCGAGCTAACATTATCGTTATCATAAATACATAACATCTTCGTTGCGGTGCAGGGAACTAAGTCCCCGGGAACCAAGTCCACCGAGGGACTTAGTTCTACTCTAATGGGAACTAAGTCCACTTCAACGAAGTGGACTTGGTTCCCACTATAGCTGGGAATGTATTTCCAAAAAAACTGAGTGGTTTTATTACCCTCCATGTGTGAACCTAGTTCCCACTTCCAACTAGAAAAAAGAAAATATGCAGTCTCGTGTTTCGCAATTGTTTTAGTAAAATAAAAACATTTTTTTCTGAAAAATTTTAAACCAAATTTAATTTGAAAAATTGTCAAAATTTTAAACTAAAGGCATGTATGTATGTATATGTATATCCAATTACATATAATATACGTACATATGTATGTAGCATTAACAACAAAAAGCAATCATTTATTCTTACAATAAACAATGGTTGTAATTAATAAAATAAAAACGATAACTATGAGAATGTAACAAAAATAAAGACAATTTGAATCCAAAAAAAAAAAAAAACAAAATATGAAAGTAATTTAGAGGAAAACTTTTGTGAAATTTTTAACAATTGTTCTGCAGTAGGGACATAATAAAGAAGACGTTGCATTCGCCGAAATATTGTGGTGGCATTTTTTCGCATATTTTGATATAATTGGCATCAGGAGAATATCTCGTGTGTGAACATAACAAATAATACACAACGTGTTATCTTCAAGAATTAAATTATTTCCACTTTCTTCATTTTCAGGCTCAGAATCTTCTTGCTCACTCATCTCTAAATCATTGCTACTATTGGTATTACAAATCTTCAGAATCTGTGGAAGATATTCTGAAAGACTGATTTTTTTGTTGTCGACTTTTTCCCTTAATTTAGAGATGAATGCGTCCCTCTTAACAAAAAACGGCTTTGGAGGTTCAAACATAACCAACGTTTCTCCATCCATTGCTGACATAAAATCCCGTGTTGCATTGTACTCCTCATCTATCAAACAATTAACGAATTTGAAAAAATTCCCGTTTTTACACAGTTTTTTTCTTAATCTGCTACTAGCCCTGTTTTTTTAGTGCATTTTTATCTTCGCTTGGAAAAAAGTAGCATGTTAAATACAACAACAATACGGAATTATACCAGTTTGTTGTTGTAATTAACATGCTACTTTTTTCTAAGCAAAGATAAAAATGCACTAAAAAACAGGGCTATTGTAGCCTTCAAGAGCACTCGTTGTTCGCATGCGCTCATTGTAGACTGAAAATGATTGAGGTGTTTCCTCTTGAATTAAAAAATTAAAATCATTAAAAATGTATCTATGTATGTATGTATGTATATTATTTTTAAGGTCGATTTTACCTGCAACATCCATTGTCTTTTATAATAAACCATAAACGAAGACAAGCTTTTTGATACAATCGATTTTGCTTCATTTTCAATTAATGAAAAAGCGGCTTGTATATTAAAAGTGTCCAATAATGGCATCAAGGTCAAACATTTTTGGAAAATTTTGAAAATCCTGGTATCTCTTCTCATTGTCTTTAATCATGAATTTTAGATGCTTTTCTCCTAAGGGCTCTGGTATAGTGAAACCAGCATCTTTTGATAGCAGCACTAGGGAAAACAGTGCGTTTCGTAAACTGCGTTCAAAGTCGGTTGTGAATGAAGTAGCTTTGAATTGAAAAAGGTTTCTTTCAATAAAATCAAATAAATGGCTATATATATTCGTTGACTTATTTGTGGCCAAGATGTATAAGAATGGATAAACCTGTAAGCATGATTCATAAACATTATTTTCAAATTCCAACTAACTGATTTTAAAAATGAAAACACACTTAAAATAGTTCACTATGAAATTCAGTTTGTAAGACTCTTAAATTAATCAAACAAAAAATCGCGCGATTTCTTATTTGATTAATTTCAGAGTCTTGCAAACAAAAAATCGCGCGATTTTTTATTTGATTAATTTCAGAGTCTTGCAAACTGAATTTTATTGTGAACTGTTTTTAGTGTGCTTTACTCTGAACAGATAGGATACAAATAATCTTCTTGATGTATGTAGTGTTGAGAAGGTACTTATACGTGTTCTGCATACGCAAAATGAATTATAATTAACTGTTTGTAGCCACATGATGTAGGTACAAAGGCGCGTCCACATTATGTCGAATCGTGTAGATCAACATCGTTGATCAACAGTGTTGAGTAAGTGTAAACGTGTTAATCGACAAAGCCATTCAACATTTGTTGACCCGAACGTAACCCGATTCAAATGGATAGCAATCGACAAAGTTGTTCAACAAATTTAATTTTACTAAAAACATTTGTAGGGTTTTAATTTCATGAACATAATTTATTGATTTTGTGCGTTATTAATCACATTTTTACTTTACTGTTTACAAGAAAAAATAAAAAAAGTTGGGTACCACCAGGATTCGAACCCTGAACCCTTCGGTTGCATACTGAAGCATCGATCAGAAAATTTCAAACCACACAAATGTTTGCTACGAAAGTTTTGTACGTACACACTAGCATGTTGATCGACAATGTTAACCAACAATGTTGATCGGCATAGTGTGGACCGTCCTCAACATTAAATGTCCCATCTACAAAATAACGCTTTTGGAAGGAATCGGGCATTTCTCCTATTAAAGTTGCAATTTTCTTGGCCATAAATATCGTGTACGCAAACTCATTTTCCAAAATCGTGTATTGATAGAAATAAGTGTTGTCACTTAACTTAGAAATCCCAAAGTTCTTCATAAAAGTTTCATTTTCATAGCATTTTAAAACATCTCCTATTCTCGTTGGACATTTCGGTAAACCATTTACTTTTGATTTTATTGAGTCCCCTTTTTACACTTTTATAATTTTAATTCACAGATTCATCGTTTAATTCTGCCCGGTGCTCATCAAAAATTTCTCGTGCTGTGAGCCGTCGATTTATAGACGTGCTTACACAATCCAACTTCATACCATTTATGGTTTTCATTCTTTTCATAGTTTTTTCTTGATTTCCGTGTGGATGGATAGCTTCATTTTTTTTATCAGTTCTTTACTCTGTTCATTCACTATTATGCTCCCTTTGCAACACTTGTCGAAATAGCACCTATTCCGAGAAATATTATTTCTAGTATATTTTTTTAACTAAATTTGTTTTTCTTCCCGATCATAAATCAACACACTATTTTTCCGAAAACCCGTAATAAATTCAATTTGATTTTCCATAATTTAATGTTACACAAGCTTACTTCGTGCTGTCTTCACAAATAATGTATCAAAAAGACTGCATTCATCAAGATAAGCTTAACAATAAGTTAAAAAATTCATAACTAACGGTAGTTTAAAGCGTTATGTTTAATTTTTGTTATTGAAAGTTAGTTCCCTTTTGATATTTCAGAATGTGTACTTAGTTCTCATAAGAAAGTGGACTTAGTTCCTATTTAATGAGAACTAAGTCCCTCGGCGGACTTGGTTCCCGGGGACTTAGTTCCCTGCACCTCGTTATGCCCTAAGATGTGTGACCGCAGGCTGTACTTAAACTCCTGGCGATCAGGGTGGTAATGATTAATTACACAAAATTGTTTGCATTGGATATCAATTCAATTTATTTTTCAGGATTTTTATTAATTATATAAACATAATTGTTTCATTTGATATTGACATTTTTTATTCTTAACAAGTACTTTTTGACAGAAAATTCATTTAAATTTGGAAGTTAAAATCAGTTAATTTTACAAAATGGTTTTTTTTTGTACAATAATACATCTACTAGTGATATATTATTAAAAATACAAAGTTTTATAAAACAAAGTATCTGATGAAAGTGAAAAAACCTGTCTTATAGTATATGCAAAAAAAAACGTTAGCAAATGACTGGTTTTGTTCAGTTCGGAACACTCACAAGTTTAAAAATTCATAAATCTATGCGGCCCTTACGGTGCCGTGAAATAACGCGATATAAGGCTGAATGTTGAAATTCGTACCTCAGTGTTTAGTCGCGAATTTTGAAATTTCACAAGCCTCATATATCCTCTCCTTTATTTGGTTTGTGAAATTTTAAGATTCGCGAATAAACAGTGAGGTATGTATGGGGGGCATGCTGCCCCCTGCAACCCCCCTGCTTGAGCTCGCTATATCATTTGGAGTGGGTGCGAGGTTGGGTGAATGCAAAGTATCTTTTGCATTTAAAGAATCGGTGACGTGAAATAACGCCAAACGAAATAAAGCCGAAATTAAAAAATTTGGTCTTATTACGTTTTCAAAAACGAAATAAGACCAAATTTTAAATTTGGTTTTATTTCATTAATGAAACCGAAATAAGACCAATTTGGCTTTATTTCGTTTTCAACTTATTTCATATTTTCAAACAATTCTGCCGAAACTGAAATTTTGTTTCCTGACATAAGGAGAGTATTGAAAAGAAGTGTATTGGTAGAATAAATTCGAAGTTTCCAGATTATTTCAATTCAAAAGAAGCTTTGCATACACTCACCTCGCACCCACCCCAAATCCTATAGTGAGCCCAAGCAGGGGGGTTGCAGGGGGGCAGCATGCCCCCCCATACATACCTCACTGTTTATTAGCGTATTTTTAAGTTTCACAAACCTAATAAATCCTCTCCTTTATTTGGTTTGTGAAATTTTAAAATTCACGAATAAACAGTGAGGTATGTATGGGGGGCATGCTGCCCCCCTGCAACCCCCCTGCTTGGGCTCGATATAGGATTTGGAGTGGGTGCGAGGTGAATGCAAAATTTCTTTTGCATTTAAAGAATCTGTATTTTATGAAACTTTGAATAATATAGCCGAAATAACGATTCTCAAGAAATATTTGGCCTTAATTCTGTTTTCGCATTGCAATAAAGCCAAAAAACAGCTTGCGATAGATTTGGTCTTATTTCGATTATTTTTTTGGTGTTATTTCCATCGGGCATAAGAAATAACACCAATTTGGCGTTATTTCGTTTTCGAGATGGAAATAAGGCCAAATTCAAAATTTGGCTATATTTCGTTTGGCGTTATTTCATCTCACCGAAATAAAATGCACGACTGGGTTGCACGTACTTGCTCTTATGTTCAAGACACTGCGGGCTTAAGAACATTGTATATTAAAACATGGAGACAATGAGATAAAAATGTAGAAAAGCATGAAATACGACATTTAAATCGGCTTAAACAACTCTTTTGGCAGATTGAGGTGAAAAAAAAGTATGCCATCTTAATTCTTGATTAAATATGATTGTATGAGAACAAAAAATTGAAAATCGTTGGAGCGGTTTTTTAAAAAAATAATTTTTATATCTAAAAAAAATAAAAATTTATTAATGATCTTCCTGATAATCTTAAATTTTGTAACATATTAATGTACGCCGATGATGTGCAATTATACCTTAGTTATCCAATAGGTATGGTTGAGGATGCTACTTATCGCATTAATTTTGATTTGACGAGAGTTTTTCAGTGGGCCGATCAAAATCTTCTGCGACTTAACCCCAAAAAAAGCCAAGCAATCGTCATAAGTCAAAATGTAATTGACACTGCTTGTTATCCAAGCATCGAGCTTGGCAGCTCAACGCTTCCATACGTTACAAATGTCAAAAACTTAGGCGTAATCTTCAGCCAAACCTTAACTTGGGATGATCACCTGACCTGCGCTATTGGCAAAACAAACGGTGCACTTAGAGTTCTTTATTTTACCGGTGGTTGCCTCTCAGTGAGAATCAAAGCTATTCTGGTAAAAACCCTTGTTCTACCGATCTTAACCTATGGAAGCTTAATTTTCTGTAATGTTGACAGTACGAGCCAAAGTAAATTGAGGGTTGCATTTAATAACGTTATACTTACTTACTTTCTTAGGTCCTCGGACCTGTTACGTCCGTGAGTTTCCCCTTGCGGGGCATAGGGCCTCCACTACTCCTACGCGCCATCGTGTACGGTTTCTGGAAATGTATTTCAGCTCTCTCCAACTCTTCCCCAGTTGTGCAGATTCCTCTTCGACCGTTCTTCGCCAAGTACTTCTAGGTCGGCCCACTCCTCTGCCTCGCTGCGTGAGAGGGTTCCATTGCATCGCTTGGCTCGCAATGCACTCGTGGCCTTTTCGAAGCGTATGTCCAATCCACTGCCACTTACGTTTTCGTATTATAGAGTCGATGGGTTCCTGACCTGTCCTCGCATGAAGTTCATCATTTGAGATGCGGTTAGGCCAGAAAATCCGCAAGATGTTTCGCAGACATCTATTTACGAACGTTTGCAGCTTTTTTGTGACAGTGGGTGTTACTTTCCAAGTGCTGCATCCATAAAGAAGCACGGATTCTACATTGGAGCGAAACAGTCGTAGCTTGGGCTTTAGGCTTATACAGTTGTTTCTCCATATTTTGGACAGCATTCCGAACGCAGCCTTTGCTTTCCCGATACGGCTGGTTATATCTAGCTCGGTCCCGCCATCAGTAGAGACAATACTCCCAAGATATTGAAAGCTCTCTACCATCTCTACTGGTTGTCCAGAAATATCTATTTGAGTAGATGAGGAAGTTCCAAGGCTGATCCTTTTTGTTTTCGCCGTATTGATCTTGAGCCCGACGGTTTCAGCTTCTCTCTCCACCCTTGTTGACATTTGATGGAGATCCATGATCCTATGAGAGAGTAAACATACGTCATCCGCGTAGTCCAGATGTTTCAACTGTGATTGCAGATTCCACTGAATTCCTCCATTTGCAGTCGACAAAGCTGCATGCAGCACATCACTTATTACCAACAGGAACAGTATTGGTGACAGTATACAACCTTGTCTAACCCCACTTTGGATTTCAAATTCCTCTGACAATCTTCCTTTATGCAGAACGTGACATTTGGATCCTTCATATGTAGCCTTGATAATAGCAATCAATTTATCCGGGATGCCCCTCCTGCGCAAAGCAAGCCAAATAAATTCTCTATTGACACTGTCAAACGCCTTTTCGAAATCGACGAACAGCAGGTGAAGTGGTGATCGATATTCAACGCACTGTTCAATGATGATCCGCAAGGTGTTGATGTGGTCCACACAGGAAGATCCAGTGCGGAAACCTGCTTGTTCGGTGTCAAGTGTGTCTTCTAGGTGATCTTTTATTCGCTCTAGGACGATTCTTGCTATAACCTTCGCTACAGCAGGCAGCACGCAAATTCCTCTCCAGTTTTCGCACTGTGTAAGGTCTCCTTTCTTTGGAAGCTTGACAATCATTCCCTTTTTCCACTCCTCAGGAAAACTCTCTGTTTCCAAAGCTCTTTCTATGAGTGGGTGCAAGAGCTCAGTCGATGTTGTTGGCGCTGCTCGTAAGAGCTCTGCGGGAATACCGTCAAGTCCAACCGCTTTGTTGTTCTTCAGTGCTCCAATTGCAGTTGAGATTTCTTCTCTACTGGGGGGTACAGTGCGTAATCGGGAATTTGTTACTACGGACGGGTCATTGGGTGTTGGGTTGACTTCAGTGGTGAAAACGCGATTTAAAACCGCAGAAAAGTGCTCCTTCCACCTTTTGAGCTGGTCCTCATCCGAAACTAGCAGTGATCCGCCTATGTCCTTTATCAGGTGTTGTTTAGAGCTTTGGACACCTGTAAGCTCTTTGGTAATCCTGTAGACGGTCCTACTGTCACACCTGCTTGCGGCCTCTTCTGCTTCTGTGGCCAATGCGTTGATATAGGTACGCTTATCACGTCGCACGCTACGGTGAACTTCTCTCATCTTCATGCGATACGCAGACTCTAGCTCGTTTCTGTCTGCTGCTGGAGTTGCTGCAATGCGAGCTTTGAGCTGTTTTCTTTCTTCGATCCTAGCCCAAGTTTCTTCGGAAAGCCAGGCACTGTTTCTTCCTTGCGACCGACCGACTATAATTTCAGCACCTGATATGAAAACATTTTTCACAGCACACCAATGGTTTTCGATGGAGGTGGTCTCCGTGCTACTGATTGCTGTCAATCCTTGCGAAAGGTGGTCCCCTAGTTGTTGGCGGACTGCGGGATCCTTAAGTCTATCGGTGTTGTATTTAGGCATTCGGGTGTTTTCTTGGGATCTCCGAACTGCAGCTGTTCGTAATCTTACGGAAGCAACCATCAAATGGTGGTCCCGGGCAATTCCCATGTCTGCACCTCTTCTGTTTCTAACGTCCTGAAGACTGCTTCTAAATCGCCGACTGATCGCGAAGTGATCAATTTGGTTGGAAGTTGCTTGTCTCTCCGTCGACACCCAACTGATTTTGTGGCACGTCTTGTGTTCAAACATGGGTCCTCCTATAACAAGGCGGTTGGCGTTACAAAAATCGACAAAACGTTCGCCATTGTCGTTGCGGTTTCCAACACCATGCTTTCCCATTACATGCCTAAGCCCATCATTGTCATTGCCAACCTTGGCATTCAAGTCTCCCATTACCATAATGATGTCACCACGTGGTGTACTATCATAAGCAGCACACAGCCGATTATAAAAGGCCTCCTTCTCCTCGACAGAAGAGAGCTCCGTTGGGGCGTAACACTGTATGATGGTGACGCGACGTACTCTTGTCCGGAACCTAGCTTTCATGATCCTGTCATCTAAGGGCTCCCAGGAAACTAAGCTCTTGAGAGCTGTTTTAGAAAGCAGCAATCCAACGAGTAGAGTAGTACAGTGTTACGAGTTGGTGACTTATATTTCCCCGAGCCCAACCATCTAACTTCACTGATTCTTAAGATGTCCATCTGATATCGCATGAACTCCTTCTCTAGTTGGAGGAATCTGGCATTTTGAGGACCTTCACTTCCGTTATCGAGAAGCGTCTTCACATTCCAGAAACCAATCTTTGTCCGGGTACAATAGCCAAAAGTCGTCAACATGTTATCGTTCCTTATCCGAGGCGTAGTGTCGGTTTCGTTAGCGGAGTTGATTTCAGTTTCGAAGAATGCTAACCTCCGAAACCTATCCTAGAAAGCTAGGCCTTTCGCACTTGTAATTTTACGTATATAGGGATACGCAAATAGTTGCCCGGGGACCACCACGAGGAGGTAAAATAAGCACTTCACCGTGACTGATTGTTGCGCTACTGGCCCAGACCAAGTTCTGGGCAGTCAATAGTTTCCCGATCAGGCACGATGCAGGTCCCCAAATCATTTAATTTAATTTAATTTAATTTAATTTAATTTAATTTAATTTAATTTAATTTAATTTAATTTAATTTAATTTAATTTAATTTAATTTAATTTAATTTAATTTAATTTAATTTAATTTAATTTAATTTAATTTAATTTAATTTAATTTAATTTAATTTAATTTAATTTAATTTAATTTAATTTAATTTAATTTAATTTAATTTAATTTAATTTAATTTAATTTAATTTAATTTAATTTAATTTAATTTAATTTAATTTAATTTAATTTAATTTAATTTAATTTAATTTAATTTAATTTAATTTAATTTAATTTAATTTAATTTAATTTAATTTAATTTAATTTAATTTAATTTAATTTAATTTAATTTAATTTAATTTAATTTAATTTAATTTAATTTAATTTAATTTAATTTAATTTAATTTAATTTAATTTAATTTAATTTAATTTAATTTAATTTAATTTAATTTAATTTAATTTAATTTAATTTAATTTAATTTAATTTAATTTAATTTAATTTAATTTAATTTAATTTAATTTAATTTAATTTAATTTAATTTAATTTAATTTAATTTAATTTAATTTAATTTAATTTAATTTAATTTAATTTAATTTAATTTAATTTAATTTAATTTAATTTAATTTAATTTAATTTAATTTAATTTAATTTAATTTAATTTAATTTAATTTAATTTAATTTAATTTAATTTAATTTAATTTAATTTAATTTAATTTAATTTAATTTAATTTAATTTAATTTAATTTAATTTAATTTAATTTAATTTAATTTAATTTAATTTAATTTAATTTAATTTAATTTAATTTAATTTAATTTAATTTAATTTAATTTAATTTAATTTAATTTAATTTAATTTAATTTAATTTAATTTAATTTAATTTAATTTAATTTAATTTAATTTAATTTAATTTAATTTAATTTAATTTAATTTAATTTAATTTAATTTAATTTAATTTAATTTAATTTAATTTAATTTAATTTAATTTAATTTAATTTAATTTAATTTAATTTAATTTAATTTAATTTAATTTAATTTAATTTAATTTAATTTAATTTAATTTAATTTAATTTAATTTAATTTAATTTAATTTAATTTAATTTAATTTAATTTAATTTAATTTAATTTAATTTAATTTAATTTAATTTAATTTAATTTAATTTAATTTAATTTAATTTAATTTAATTTAATTTAATTTAATTTAATTTAATTTAATTTAATTTAATTTAATTTAATTTAATTTAATTTAATTTAATTTAATTTAATTTAATTTAATTTAATTTAATTTAATTTAATTTAATTTAATTTAATTTAATTTAATTTAATTTAATTTAATTTAATTTAATTTAATTTAATTTAATTTAATTTAATTTAATTTAATTTAATTTAATTTAATTTAATTTAATTTAATTTAATTTAATTTAATTTAATTTAATTTAATTTAATTTAATTTAATCAACGAGAAAATACGTTCCACGTAACAAAAAACAAAATTGGACATTGTGTTGGATAGCCCTCATTCGATTCAAAACATTGAAAAACAATTTCCCTAATGTTTTCAGATTTTTATTTCACCCCCCTGGTCTCCCTTTTTTCACTTCAAGGTACAAATAATGGAGTTAGGGTGATTCTTATAACACACAAAAAAATAGTCAGAACTTATAGGTTAGATTCAGACGAAAAAAAATCGTACGGGAGGGGGGGTCTATTTCCCCCCGTTCAAGAAGGAGGGGTAATTTTCTTAAAATTTGACCCAAAATAGAAAAAAAATATTAAGAAACAACGGGACCACTTACAATGGCTTGCTATAGATTTTTTTAAAGCCATGAATCCAGTGTCTAATATATTTTTTAGATAAAGTTTTTATTGTAAATAGTTTTTGAAAAAATAATATTCAAAACTTAAAAATAAAAACAAAAATAATAGTTTTTTACGTTTGAAAATGATTTTTTTCAGAAACTATTTACAATAAAAACTTGAATTAAGAAACATATTAGAGACTGGATTCATGGCTTTAAAAAAAGCTATAGCATGCCATTGTAAGTGGTCCCGTTGTTTTGTAATAATTTTTTTTCTATTTTGGTTCAAATTTTTAGAAAACACCCCTCTTGCCTGAACGGGGGGAAATAGACCCCCCCTCCGTTACGATTTTTTTTTTCATCTGAATCTGATCTATAAGTTCTGACTTTTTTTTTGCGTGTTATAAGAATCACCCTAACTCCATTATTTGTACCTTGAAGTGAAAAAAGGGAGACCAGGGGGGTGAAATAAAAATCTGAAAAAATTAGGAAAATTTTGTGTCTCCCTTTAGAGTAATTTGATGCCTATCCAAGTTGGAATTTCAAAAAAACCCAATATAAGGACCACCCTAATGCTTATGTTTTTAGTAAAATAAATATGAAATATAAATATAAATATGAAAATTCTTAAAACATTTTTAGGAACAAATTTTGGTATGCAAATCTAAAGTATATATTTATGTGTATATAAGAATAAAATTTGAAACAAAATTGTCAACCCGTTTTTGAGATATCGAATTTTCCAAAAAAAAAATTTTAACTTTTCTTAAAAATCCAAACATTTTATTTTGAAAATTATGATATGCAATATTATTTAATCTTATCTGAAATTTGTATATAAAAAAATTAATCTAAATCCGTTTAGCCGATAACGAGAAAATTCAAAATAAAAAAATACGTTCTATGACAGGTAGGTACTATTAATAGTTGCTAAGTGTAAAAATTTATAACTTTTGGTAGTAGATCGTACTAATTTTAGTATACGAAAAAAGTTTAATCAAAATCGAAGGAGTCGTTTTTAAGCAAACAAATATTTTCCTTTGCGGTTTTTTAACTTTTGTATGGAGGGGACAGTTATTTTCTCATAAATAATGTAAATTTTTTTCTAAAAATATTTTAGAGAATATTTTTCCAAAAAAAAAATTTGAAACATTTTTTAAAAATCCAAAAAATATTTTTTCAAAAATTTTGGTACACAAAACTTTTTATATTTTTTGGAAGCTTCTGTATACAAGAAATAATTGAAATCGGTTCTTTGGGAGGTACCATTAATAACCATTTTTGAAAAATGGTTTTCCACCCAAAGGAAGCCTTTACAAAAATAAATGTATTGAATTTTTTTTAAGAAAAGTTGTCAAGCCGTTTTTGAGAAAAATACGATTATGTAAAACAGCTAAAAAAAATTGGTTTGGAAGGCACCGTTATTTTTGGTTCTAAACAAAAAATGAAAAAATGTGTGGACATAATCACCTTAGACGTGACAGATACTCAGATCCAGATATTGACACTGTTGGAGGTGGAATTCTGATTGCCATAAAGTCATGCTTCGTTGCTGAGTTAATCAACATACCTGTTGCACTTGACAAAGAAATACTCTGCGTAAAAGTATCTTTAAAAAACAAGAATGTATATGTTGTAACATTATAATATTGTTCCTGGAAGTCCACATGATGTTTACTTAAAGGCTATCGAGTACTTAAGCTTTGTCAGCGAATTACTGGATTATCAGGATGAAATCATTTGTCTAGGTGATTTCAATTTTACAAATGTTGCTTGGTCACGCTGCCCTGAAACAAATGTTATGTTGCCAACTGGCAATCTTAGATCGGACGATTCACAAATAATTGATGATTTAATTTCTCTTGGACTTCACCAATATAATGACATTTTAAATACCAATGGAAAGTTGCTTGATCTAGTGTTCACTACCATCAATGATGGAATTACAGTGGATAAATCAATTGAGCCTTTCGTGCCTGAAGACAACCATCATCAAGCCTTGACTTTTACTCTTAATCTGGATTCAAACCTTTCTAACAACGACTTCTTTGAAAATTACTACACTTTTGATTTTAAAAAGACAGATTTTGAAAAACTTAATAACTTGTTATCACAAGTCGACTGGTCTTGTCTAAGTAATTGTTTAAATATTAACTCTATGGTTTTTGAATTCTATAATGTATTGTTTGATTGTTTTCTTAAATCTGTTCCTCTTGATATTTCAAAATCGAGATCTTCAGTTCCAGATTGGTACGATACCCAACTAACAAACTCTCCAGAGCTTAGGTCTTATTTTCTCAAAAAAACTCCCATAATTCTCTTTCAGATCTTATTGCTATACTTAAGACATGATCTCTCATTATGAAACAAAAATTCGTCTTTTAACGTTTTAATTATACGAGCTTAGCATTTTTCAAACATCGAATCGCTTTAATTTTATACCTAGAACAATTATTCCTCGTGTTTATAAATTTAATGTCTTGTAATAATCTTGTTATCAAATTTAAGCTCTAAACGTCATTTTTTAATCTTTAAAATCTCTTATCAAGAGGTAATAAAGTAACAAAAACAAAACACTAACTATAGGATTCATATGAGATGAAATGTTGCATCCACAGCTGCTTATATTTGATTCATACACAAGTCGTTCTTTTTCTTAAAGTTTTGTGTGTACATTGTTTTCCGACGTTCAGTTTTCTATTGGACTTGCTTCCTGAATGGAACAATTGGATGTTGAATATTACAATTAAAAATTTATTTTATTTTTGACGAATGTAAACTTTCGGTGATTTATTTTCTTTTGTTTCGGTGTAATATTAGGTTTTTTGACATTATTACACTTGTAAATTTGACCAAATAATTATAATTTTGTTGCCTATTGGAATGCTAATTTTTGATATTCTTTGTTCAGTTATTACAACATTTATGACGCCATAATGTAAATTTATCATTCTGAAACTGTTATGCACAAAACTAAACATATTTCTTACTTTGACATTTCAACTTTTATTGAAACATAAACAAAAGTAAACATTCGTTAGAAAAAGGAACGCATCACCGATATTTGTTTGTTTTTTCTTGGTTTGTTTGATAGCTGTCAAAAAAAAGTCACATAGAAGCATCTCACTTCTCATAACAAGTGTTTGTTTTCATACCAACATAAATGTTACAACACTCTCATAAAAATGTTTATTCAAGAGTTAAAAGTATCGAGTGGACAGCAGCCATATTTCAATTTGAACGAAGTGTTGTTTGCATAGTTTGAGGGTTACCGTGATTTGAAAATAAATCTTAAAATAATTTATTTGGGTTTCCATTATGATGAATCTATTTAAGATATATTTACCAGTATTAGTGTATTTATATTAACCCTGTTTTTTTAGTGCATTTTTATCTTCGCTTAAAAAAGTAGCATGTTTAAAACAACAACAATACGGAGTTATACCAAATTGTTGTTATATTTTCATACTACTTTTTTTTTAAGCAAAGATAAAAATGCACTAAAGAACAGGGCTATTGATGTTTATTTTGTCAACTTCTTTTCATTAAAACATCTCTTAATCTATTGTAAATTGTTTGATTATAAATAACAGGTATACAAGAATAAGACCAACAAATCGACAAATTTTCTGCTATTATACCTTTTTCGTCATATAACATGAATAAATACCATAAATAATATCAGCATAAAAAGTATTATTCTGATTCAAAACAAACATCAAGGTAACCCTTTTTCTATTTCAAAATAAAAATAAAATAATTTAAATATCAATAATTTTGAAAGCGCTTTGTTATTTTTCGAAGTAAAATGTTTAAGTTAGTAGAAAAAGTTTCATTCGCACTAAGATTTAGCTTCACATAATGTGACAAACTATAAATATATTAACGTCACCATGATATCAAAATATAAATGCTCTCACTAAAATACACATTAGTTTTTCACCAAGAGACAATGACGATGACACATACAGATAAAAGTAATATCTTCGTACCTACTTCCACAAAAAGTATAGACAATGTGAAAGATAATTATGTATGTGTATATGTTTTTTTAATTTTGCACATACTCGTTCTCTTTTCATCAACTCCCACAAGAAGAGACGCATTCTCCTAGCAAGATTAATAGGGCGTTTGTCATCCCATATTAACAATTAAAATGTTGCTATAAGAGGAAAATTAACTCCCATAAGTGGGCCATTTAACGCTTGTAACACTTTCATAAGGATGTTGGAGTAGTCTCCTAGAGTAAAACTAGCTCCCGAAATATAGTCTCATAAGCCGCTTGGAAATTCTTATGAGAGGAAAATTGTTACTTGGGTAGTGAAATAAAAACCCTCAAAAATCGAAGGAATAAGTTATGGTCTGCATATAAGCTATCTCGGAGCGAAGCTAAATTTAAAATCTACTGCGAAGCAAGAGATATTTTTAATCGAACTTCAAGTTTAAAGTATCTGAATTATCTACAGAAGGTGCAAAGAGATCTTAGATTGAATCCAAAATATTTTTGGAAATACATAAATAGTAAAAGAAAGTCCTGTCCTTATCCGTCTGTCCTCAAGTCAAATGGAATTTCTAGTCATGACCCTCGGGTTATAACACAACTATTTTCTGACTTCTTTCAAAGCGCCTTCAACTGTGATACTAACAACTGTGATACTAACAACTGTGATACCTTAAACTGTGATATTTTGAACTGTGATAAATTTGACGAAAAAGCCCATAACTTTGGGCTTTTGAAATCATTTTCTTACTTGACTGATATAAACTTCAACATTGATATTGACAACATTGCGAAGTTTATAACTAATCTAGACGATAGTTGTGTGCCAGGACCTGATGGAATACCTTCAACTATATTAAAAAACTGTAAAGATCACTTGTCGTTGCCTTTGTCTTGTCTATTTAACTTGTCATTGTCTTCATGTGAATTTCCATCTGTTTGGAAAAATTCTTTCATTGTCCCCCTTCATAAGAAAGGTAAAAAAGACGAAGTTAAAAATTATAGACCAATTGCAAGATTATCGGTTAATCGAAAACTTTTTAGGCTATTATATGTGAATCTCTGTGTTTTTATGTTAAATCATTCATTGTTCCAAATCAACATGAACTTACAAAAGGTCGCTCTACTGATACTTTTCTAATGGAATTAGCTGAAAATTGTATTGATTCGTTCAAAAATAAAAAGCAAGTGGATTGTATCTTCACAGACTTTAGCAAGGCTTTTGACAAACTCTCACATCGAGTTTTGCTTTTTAAATTAAGAAAGCTGGAGTTTAGTGAAGATTTTGTAGTGTGGCTTCAATCGTATTTATTCAATAGATCATACTCAGTACTTTTTAATGGTTGTGCACCAAATATTTTTAAAGTTAATTCTGGTATACCACAGGGTAGCCACATAGGCCCTATTTTATTTATTTTATTTATTAATGACTTACCATCTGTGTTGAAGCATTCACACTGTCTCATTTATGCCGACGATGTCACAATCTTTAAAAGTGTTTCCAATATTCGCGACTGTGAAGAGTTGCAATGTGACCTTAACTCGTTTTTTGACTGGTGTGTTCGTAATTCTTTGCTTCTTAACATTGATAAATGTAAAACCATTAGTTTTTCGAGAAAACATTCTGTAAGTTCCTTCGACTATTTGTTAAATGCTGTATCATTATCTCGTGAAAGCGATATATCTGTTCTTGGTGTCTCATTTGATCGCAAACTAGAATTTATACAACACATAAACTCTATAACTAATAAAGCCAATTCTATTTTCGGCTGGATAAAGAGAGAGTCAAGACAATTTTCCGATCCTTTTGTTACAAAACAGCTTTTTATAACTTTTGTTCGACCAATTCTTGAGTATGCTTGTCAGGTTTGGTCTCCCTATTATGACTGTCATAAAGCAAGATTAGAACAGGTTCAAAGAAGTTCCTGAGGTTTGCGCTTAGAGGGTTAGGTTGGGAAAACCCTTATGATCTCCCACCTTACAGGAACAGACTAAAACTTATTGACATGCCTAGTCTTGAGGAAAGACGTTCTTATTTATGTTTTGTATTTATTGTAAAATTGATAAACGGAAACATAGACTCTTTGCACCTTCTGTCTCGAATTAATTTTAATATTCCCCAAAGAAACTTGAGGAATTTGCCCGAATGCATACTAATCTCAAACTATCGGACTAATTATGAACGATTTTCTCCTCTAAATAAAATGCTTAAATTATTTAATATTTTTAATAATAAATATATTAATTTGTTTGATCAAAATTTAAATATTTCATGTAAATTTAAAAGAACTTTTTTTTCAATCATAATATCTATATGTTCAAGCCATGTAAATAAATTTCTGTTAAGCTAGTAATTAGTTGACTTAAATAAATAAATTAGAAACACTATGTACCAAGTTTGAAGAAAATCGATCGAGCCGTTTAGGCTGTAGACGAACAGACCGACAGACAGACAGACAGACAGACAGACAGCCACTTTTTTGGTGTTCTCTATCATCTTAATATTATGTTTGATTGTTATCTCAAAATTTTTTTTGCACGAATCCAAAACTTGACTTATAGTACCTAAATCGCAAGTAAAAATGCATTACTTACATTAACCGTTTTCAAGATAATTCAATCGGTAGAGTTACGGATTTTATGTTTCTGTATTAAATATAGATACTCCTTTAAGGTGAGTAAGAAGTGAGTTCTTCTTGCATGTAATCCCCCAGGAAAATTAGGAAACAGTTCTAAGTAATATATACAGCTTCCCCATCGATTCGGGCAACACTACACACGGGTCGATGGGCACGAAACATGGTATATCGTTTATACAGGGTGGTTAGTATAAAATGTGACAAAAAGCTAGAGTGTGTAGGGTGGGTTGAGAAAATAAAAAAATCATATGGGGGTTCTATAAACAGATTTTGAAAAATTATTTTTCAAACTCAATTCTACATATTTCAAGGGTTCCTTATGTGATTGAAAGAACGAGTTTCATGCTTCCTTACAATTTTCTATAATTAAATGAATACTTTTAAAAGCTCTTACGTTCGGCTCAGCCATGTTTATTTTAAATTTTCTCATTATTTGCTGAACGGATTTAGCCTTATTTTTTAAAGTAAAAATTTCAATTAGATTGAATAATATTGCGTATAAAAATTTTCCAACAAAGTTACAGATTTTTTATAAATTCGATATCTCAAAATCGGGTAAAATCGTTTTTGATTAAATTTTTATTCACATATTAATAAATAATAAATGATTGCATACCAAAATGTTTCCTTAAAAATGTTTTGTATACATATTATTTATATGAATACAAAAATAATATTTTTTTAAAACAGCTCCAAGGATTTTAATTTTGTTTTTTTTTTGCATAAATTCATATTTCATCAGGAATTCAGATGACTTTCTTTTTTTTCACCTCAGATTTTATTAATGGAGCTGTTTAAGTGAATCCAAATATCGATTTAAATGCTTTCAAATATTTTTCCCTCTTGATTTTCATGCCTTTAATGTTTCCAGTCCCAAAAACCCTTATCCTCTTAAATATAAAGGCATTAGGGTGGTCCTTAAATTGGAAATTGTCTTGGATAGCCCTCATTCGATTCAAAACATTGAAAAATAATTTCCCTAATTTTTTAGATTTTTATATTACCCCCGGAAGTAAATTCTGTTTTTTTAAAAGAATGAAAAGATACATTTTTCTTTTTCCAAAATATCTTTATTATTTACGAATTAAATTTAAGTTTTAATTAGGACCGATTGGCTTCAGGTTCAACACTCGACTGACTCTTTCTTAGAAAGCCCTTCATAAGTTGAGTACAATGATAATTAACGGTACATGTCTTTTCAAGGTTATATAAATTTACACATAAGTTAATATAAAAGATTAGAGTGGAAAAGAGATAGCTTCACACATATGTGTTACTATTTACATTTAAGACAACATTTAGTTAATACATTAACTTGACCTTGAAATGGTGCTCGTACATATGATATATGTACATTAATGTATGTATCATATGTGATTCCTGGTCTCCTTTTTTTCACTTCAAGGTACAAATGATGGAGTTAAGGTGATTCTTATAACACGCGAAAAAAATCAGAACTTATAGATTAGATTCAGACGAAAAAAAATTGTATCGGAGGGGGGTCTATTTTCCCCCGTTCAGGCGGGAGGGGTAATTTTATAAAAATTTGACCCAAAATAGAAAAAAATTATTAAAAAACAACGGGACCACTTACAATGGCATGCTATAGCTTGTCTTAAAGCCATGAATCCAGTCTCTAATATGTTTTTTAAATCAAGTTTTGATTGTAAATAGTATCTGAAAAAAATAATTTTCAAACGTAAAAAATTATCATTTTGTTTTAATTTTTAAGTTTGAAAACTATTTTTCAAAGGCTATTTACAATAAAAACTTGTTTTAAACAAATATATTAGAGACTGGATTCATGGCTTTTAAAAAAGCTATAGCATGCAATTGTAAGTGGTCCCGTTGTTTTTTAATAACTTTTTTCTATTTTGGGTCAAATTTTTAGAATATTACCCTTCCCACCTGAACGAGGAGAAATAGACCCCCCCTCCCATACTATTTTTTTTTCGTCTGAATCTAATCTATCTAATCTATAAGTTCTGGTTTTTGTTCGCGTGTTATAAGAATCACCCTAACTCCATTATTTGTACCTTGAAGTGAAAAAAGGGAGACCAGGGGGTGAAATAAAATCTGAAAAAATTAGGAAATGTTTTTTTCTCTTTATGGAGTCATTTGATGCCTATCCAAGTTGGAATTTCAAAAAAACCCAATATAAGGACCACCCTAAAGGGCATGTGTTCCTGCAAACCCTGTCGAGTATTTTATTTTGTTTGTATTTTTACCTGTGCATGTGTGTGGTGATTTATAATAGCGAAAAAATATTTTTTGTATGTACGTAGGTATGTATGTACGGAAGTGTGAATTTATTTCCGACAGCATCACATTTCTACATACTTCTATAGTGTTAAGCTTGACAGTTGATGTTGATGTAGCTAATCGATCCATTAAAGGGATTGACACTGTTTGGTTCAGTTAGATGTATTTTATTTTTAGTGTTATTTACTTACAGCATATTTGAGTTATCCTGAGGCGGGGTAACACATTATCTTTTTTTATTCGTTATTGTAAAATATAAAAATACATCTTGTTGTTTTTGCCATGGCTGTTGCCAGTGATGTTGTAGTGTAGGTTTCAAAAATAAATTGATTTATGAAGTTGCTGTAAAATCATCTGGATGAAAGTAAGTTAGCGGATAGCTGCAGTCATAGGTGTAGGATATTAGCTTTAATGAACAGAATTCATAGCACACCATTAAATTACCGGATTTTGTGGGGTTCTTAGGTATGTACATGTGATATACATAAGTAAGGAAGTGAAATATTTTAAAGAGAAAAATTCAACACTGAAATTTTAAAAACAAAAGTCAGACATCTCGCCCACAGAGGCAGTGATCGATTTGCGGACAAACAATGAAAGGTCATAATGGTAGTTCTCCGCAAAACTATTTTGACTAACTAGAAACGAAATTGATAGGGCGATGAGAGGTAATTGTGATAAGGAGCAATTACAACACACAAAATCTGTTACTCGCTAAGTCATGATGGAGAATTTCCACTTCGGGCTAAACTAAGTTTTTCTGAAATTTACGAAATAAAGATTGGAGGTACTAGAGTAGACTGTGTCCACAAAATTCACTTAGAAGAAGTAAACCGGGCATTAAACGGTAGGACTCTAATTTCAGTGCAAGGTTAATCCAAGGGAGAGCAACGGGTTAAGCCCTGAGCCAACTACGAAGAGTAGGCAGGGAGAACAACAACAGGAATCTGATTCCAGCCCAAGGCTTGTCCAAGGGAGAGCAACGGGTGAAAAACCCCACTATGTCGTACAAACTTGCTTCTAAAAATTCCAAGAGATGACTGTTTTCTTTAAAAATATTTTGAAGCGTAAGTACTAAACATTTTAGGTTAGTAGAATTGTTGTCCTTAAAGAATAAAATGCACGAGTGGGTTCCACTTACTTGGCCTTTTATTCTAGAGTCTAATGTCCAGTTGCACCGACCTCTTTTAAATATTTATTGCTTCGTTTAATTTTAAAATGACATTTATCGGTTGCACCAACCACTTCTAAATCTAACAGGCCAATAAACGAACCAATAAACTAAAGTTCCATTTTCCTCCAGATAAATTTTAAAAGCAAGTTTAAACGAACATATCTAACTACCTACAAACAAAATAATTCAATTTTATTTGACGGAATGTTGTTAATTCCAAATTAAAATAACGAAAACAACAGGTGAAGGCATTTTCTTTCCTATTTATAATTCACTACTTAAATAAATAAATTATTCCAAAAAAATTATAGACTGGTCATCGTGTGCTGATAACGAACTAAACCAAAAAATGGCGAGACGTCGAAGAGTTTTTCAGGTTCACAGAGAAATCCATTTCCTGAATTCGATGAAATCGCTTTAAAATATTTGTTCATAATTTCCAAGTGTTTCGAAAAAATTTGAGTGTGAGTTGGTATCTATTTCAATAGTTTCATAATTTCTCTGAAAAAAGGAAAATAATAATAAAAAAAACACCAAGATGGCGCATTGGCTGTATCTAATGAGAATATCAGAATACCTTGTTTCTGTTTATTGTGTATTCATATTTTCCTAATTGCTATCTCACTTGCACTGGTTAAATTTTTTCGTTCAGTTTAAATAACATATGATAAAATCCAGGGGTGGTTCATGAACTGCATTTTAGCTAAAAAATGCGCGAAAGAGATTGGTGCAACCCAAATAAATTTATCAGTCCGATAAATTTTAACTCCATTTTAGCAAAAACCGCTTTTAGTGAATTTTGGTGCAACTGGGCATAAAGGTTTAAGAAAATTGTAAATAAGGACATGGAAATTATGAGAGAAATTTTTTTTTAAATTATAAAGTACTAGTCCAGTAACCTTGTAGTTTCATAGTACTGAGACCTTGCGTCAGGTCCGGTAGTTCTGATTTTTTGCTGAGTTGTTTATGATGTTGGCCTAGTATTAGATCTGATTTTTCGACCTCGTTCGCCGAACGCAACATTGGTAAAAACCAAAAAAACCGCGAATTTTTCGCGGTTTTTTCACTTATTGGCTATTTTAACCATTACGCCTTAACTTCCGAATAAAACATTGCTCTACGATTTCAACCTCACTAAATTTGCTTCAATTTGAGTCCAAAGCCGGTTCTGTAGACATAACGGTTTCCAGGGGACGGCATTTCAAAATATAGCAATAAAAAATTTAAAACAACAAGTAGTATATAAAACAGTATAATAACAAAAACATGGTCTTTGACATATGCTGCATCAAAGCAATAGAGTTTGCAGATTGGGCCAAAAGAAGAAAACAATAGTACCGGATGGGGGGTATATATCCCCCCGTTTAGGCGGTAGGGGCAATTTTAAGAAAAGTTGACTTCAAATAGAAAAATAACCATAAAAATACAATGGTAATATCAGGACAAAAATCCATTCCTCATCTCAAAGCCAGAAATCCATTCTTTAATTTTTTTTAAATAAAGTTTTTTTAGCTTTAGTTTTCGATTATAACTTTGCTCTACCATTTCAAAATAATTAAATGGGCTTCAATTTGAACTAAAAACCAATTCAAATTGTGAATTTTTTCATCAACTTTTGAATTTAGAATGCTGCAAATCGAATTGAAGGGGGCTTATTCACCCCTTGTGTGAAATAGTTTGCCCCTTTTCAATGATTTTTTTATACTGTGTAGCGTGTCATGTTGGCTTTATTTTAAGATCTTAATCATGAACATCGGATGAGTAGAAACGGAGTTATGATTTTTTAAAGTCAACCATATAAAACTCGAACTAAAACAGTACTCAGTTCAGTAGCCACCAGTGAGTTATCTGAAGTTAAAATAGCCAATAAGTGAAAAAACCGCGAAAAATTCGTGGTTTTTTGGATTTTTACCAATGTTGCGTTCGGCGCTCGAGGTCGAAAAATCAGATTTAATACTAGGCCAACATCATAAACAACTCAGCAAAAAATCAGAACTACCGGACCTGACGCAAGGTCTAATGTATATAGTTACTGGACTATACTAGCAAAAACAACTCTTTTGATAGTTTGAGATGAAAAAACAGAATGTCATTTTAATTCTTGATTGAATATAGATAAGTCTTTATCTCAAATAATAACTGTTTACGACAGATTCGAACCAAATAATGTATTTAAAAATATCTTTCTTTTAAATCTAACAACTTTTGAAACACTTTGTTTCAAACTTACTTGTTTATTTAAATTAAATCTATTATTTTGTTTTGCGTTGCTGTGTAAGTTTTGCTGTAACTATGTTATTTATTATTTTTCTGTAAAATAAATTCATTCGTTTTCAAATAATCAAATAGAAACAACGTTTCGAATATTATTTTTTTTCCTTGCGACTCCGTCGAGGGAATTACGGAACCAGCGCAAACAGGGTCAACTCGCACCCGCACATTTTGGTCCAACGAACCAGATAAGAAGAACAAACTACGTTTATATCGCTTATCCCTGGACTCTCCACCAGTTGCAAACCTTTTTCAAGAATTAATTTTACGTGTGTAATAATATCTCTCCGAGAACCTATACAACACCAGGAAGAATTTAATTCAGTTCAAACTGATAATCAACGATTATTTTTAAGCAACTGCAAACTGCAATTCTTGCAAGAATTTAACATCCAACTGCATTTTCTTCAATTTGCACTGAAAATCAAGATTTCAACAATCGACTATTGAATGTTCATCAATTTTCAAGTCATCAATCAAATCATCTTCAAATTCTAAGAAGTCATCAAAACTGGAATTGACGAAGACATACATAAAAGAACTCGAGCTTTCAAGCACTTTTACCACAGAAGATGTATAATTATTTCATCAATTTCTATACATAAAAATAATCAGGTGCGTACATATTGTTTTAAAATAAGTGCAAGTGAGATTTCGCTAAGAATAATAGCTCCATTACATTTTCGTAAAAGCCGATAGTAGGTACAGAAAGTTATAATACATATATCTGAAAATAGGGTTGCTTGTGATCTTGAATATATAGTTTTTCAATATTGTTGCATAATTCATTATTATTTTCACAAAGTTACGGTCTTACATTCCTTTCTGTGTTTTAATATCAGGCGCAAGAAAGGTCAAACTAACAGATTAGTGTCATTCCACCCACCAGATCACTTTTCTTGGCATCATCTTATATATTTGCCTTCATTTAATTTCTCTCATTAAAATTTAACAAAATTTCAATCAAAATGACGGCACTTAACGATTTTATTATTGCAACCGACGAATTAATGGTATTTAAAATAAATTATCAAGAAAATAATACTAAGTGACCAAACTGAAAGCTCCTTAGAAGCTTATAATATAGAACTTAACAATCTTTGGTCAAATATTAAACGATGTTATGCATTATGTCTTCAGCCTAACTCATTACGGGATGACACGGGTGATGATGACAGTCTTGAATCAGTAAAAAGTAAATATCGATCTTCATCTGCAACCTATATTCACTGCTTAGCCGAGATAATCGAAAATAAAAGAAAAATTAAGATTATCAATGGTAATAATATAAATACTTCACCTATGACTTTTGATTCACCTTCTGCTCCTTGCATCAAGGTTCCAGCATGTGACACACAAACATTCGCTGGTGATTATTTGACGTGGCCATCCTTTAGGGACATGTTCACGGCCGTCTACATTAATCTCCCGAAACTTTGTTCTGTACAAAAGCTTTTCCACCTACGAGCAAAAACAAGCGGTGAAGCCTTGAATATAGTTTCGAAATTTCCCCTTACATCTGACAACTTTGTACTAGCTTGGGCTGCTTTGGCAGATCAATACGAAAACAAGCGTATTTTGGTAAACAACCAACTTAAAACCTTATTTAATTTGCCAACAATAACTTGCGAATCCAGTAAGCAAATAAAGGATATTCAAAGACAAATAAATGATGCAAAATCGAACCTGGAAAACCATAAAGTGTCAACCGAGTCCTGGGACTTAATCTTAGTTTATTTGTGTTCAAGTCGGCTACCAGAAAATACACTTTCTTTGTGGGAACAATCAGTTAATAAACCATGTGATATCCCTACATGGAATGAAATGGATTCATTCCTAACAAACCGCTTTCGTGTACTGGAAACCGTTTTGGACATCAAATACCCTGGAAAACTTCCTAATACTAACGTCCCTAAACCTGGCAAGACCTTACAACGCAAAACTTTTCATGTTCAAACTAATAATAACTTACAATGTAAACTTTGCCAAAGTAATCATCATATTCGATTTTGTCCAAAATTTACGAAAATGTCAATCAATGAGAGATATTCAACAGTCAAATCTTTAAAGGTTTGTGAAAACTGTTTATCTCCAACTCATTTATCTGTCGATTGCCGAAGCAAATACTCTTGTACACTGTGTTCACAACGACACCATACACTATTGCATGGAAATAAAGCTTCAGCTTCTAATACTTTCGGCAACCCAAATACAGTACAAGAATTTAAACCATCTTCAAGTTTTCAAAACACTGTAAGACCATCCATACAGTCCACTGATAATTCAATTAAGATCCAATCTAACGTTTCACGTCATAACAACAAAATATTATTGGCAACTGCTCTTGTAGAGTTACATCATCAAGGTGAACAATATACTCTTCGAGCATTAATTGATCCCGCATCAGAAGTAACTTTTATTAGTGAAATAAAATGCACGACTGGATCGCACGTACTTGCTCTTATGTTCAAGTTGTGTGGGGCTTAAGAACTTTAAAAAATATTTAAGTAATTATAGAAAAAGTATAAAAAGCATATTTAAATCGTTCTTTTAATTGTATAAACAGTCTGATAAATAACTTAGAGCTCAAAAAAAAGTATGCCATTTGATTACTTGAAAAAATATGAATATATGCAAAAAAAAAATTTAAAATCGTTGGAGCCGTTTTCTTAAAAATTAATTTTTTATATATAAAATTTTTGTAACATTTTTCAAAAAAAAATTTGGTATGCCAATTTTGAGTATATATTAATATACATTTAAAACTGAAATTTCAAAATAATTCATCATCCCGTTTTTGAAATATTGAATTTTCAAAAAAAAATTTTGAATCTTTTTTTAAAAATCCAAAATTTATTTTTTCAAAAATTTTGGTATGCAGTATTATTTATATTCTAACAAAGCTTTTGTGAAAAAATTATATTGAAATCGGATGAGTGGTTAATGAGAAAACCAAAAATCAAAAAAACCGTTATATGGCAGGTACCGTAAATAAATGTTTTTGGTAATTTTTTTTCTTACTAAAAGGTACACCATATCTACAATAATAGACTGATTTTTTTTTATCAAAATCGTTGGAGCCGTTTTTGAGATAATTAAGCTTTTCCTTAACGGTTGTATGGCAAGTACCGTTAATTTTTGAGCAAAAAAAAAAATTTCAATTTCCCCTCTGGAGAGTTACAAAAAAACCTTAAGTTAAAAATTTGAAGAAAATCGCTTCAGTAGTTTAGGCTGTAGGTTGAGGTACATACAGACAGACAGACAGACAGACAGACAGACAGACAGACAGACAGACAGAATTGTGCCACCCACTTTTTTCGTGTTCTCTATCATCGTAATGTCATGTTTGATTGTTATCTCGAAATTTTTTTTTTTGCACGAATCCAAAACTTGCCCTATAGTACCTATATCGCAAGTAAAAATACAGAAAAGATTGAATCTTCCAATAAAACCTATCCAAGCTTCAATATCTGGTATGAGTGATGTGGTAACAGCAACCTCCTCCAAGTTGTGCTCATTTATTCTTGGTTCCAAATACTACAAAAGGACCATAACAGCAACAGCTTTTGTATTGAAACAGCTTACAGGAAATCTCCCTTCATGTGAGATATATCCAACAGACATACATCCAACAGATTTTCATCTTGCAGATCCTTTTTTTATGAAAGTTCCAAAATCGATATGGTTATTGGTGCTGACCTATATCCATCGATTGTCATAGAGGGAGTCAAAAAAAACATTTTCGGTTCTTTGCTAGGGCAAAACACTGTTTTCGGTTGGATCCTTTCAGGACCCTTTAAAAAAAAAGTAATGTTAAAAGTTTCTCGACTTTTTTATCTCATTGTGATGAGGTTTCCCTCAACCAACAAATTTCTGAATTTTGGAAAATTGAGGAAGTACCTGAATCGAAGAAGCTTACCATTTCTGAGCAATATTGCGAAGATTATTATGCTGCTACTACTAGGAGAGATGTCAATGGTCGTTACGTTGTTAAACTTCCGTTTAAGCAACCAACTCCAATACTTGGTCGATCTAGAGACATCGCTCTTAATCAGTATAAACGCAACGAAATACGCTTATGCAAAAATCCAGACTTTCATCCGCAATACAACGATGTGCTGCAAGAGTATGTTGATCTTCGTCGCATGCACAGGGTTCCACCCAATGAAGAATACACAAATAATAAAATCTGCTCATATTATATGCCACATCATGCCGTAATTAAACCTGAGAGCGTTAGCACAAAGGTGCGAGTAGTCTTCAATGCCTCAAACTCTACGAGTAATGGTACGAGTCTAAACGATATTTTGCATCCTGGTCCTGTATTACAATCAGATTTAATGACGCTTATTCTTCGATGGCGGTTTTTTAAATACGTTTTTAATGCAGACATCACAAAGATGTACCGCCAAATCAATGTACATCCTGAACATACTCCATACCAACGGATTCTATTTCGGAAATCCCACCAAAGTGAAATTGATGACTATGAGCTTGATACGGTTACGTTTGGGGTCATATCTCGCTCTTAGAACACTGAAAAGGCTAGCTGAAGACGTCAAAAATTCCTTTCCACTTGCTTCTAAAGCCTTGCAAAAAGATTTTTACGTTGACGACGTTTTATCTGGAGCACATGATCTTGAAACAGCCTTACGCATTCAAAATGAGCTTATAAAAGCATTAAGTTCAGCTGGATTTTCACTCCGAAAATGGACAGCGAACTGTACTGACCTGATTTCTAGCTTTCCACCGTCTCATCTTTATAATCAAGATCTTTTAAAATTCGAAGACAAAAGTTTATCGAAAACTCTAGGTGTGCAGTGGAATGCTAAAACGGATTCGTTTCAGTTCTCTGTCGAAAAATTCGAATTCAAAACAACAAAAAGAGCTGTACTTTCTGTTATAGCTCGATTATTTGACCCAGTAGGATGGTTATCTCCGGTAATCATTACTGCTAAAATTATAATGCAGCAAATCTGTGCCGAGATTCAGCTATTTCAGCGAGTGAGATGAGATGACTCGCCTTACTCGCCGACTCATCTCACTTCACTCGCAAAAGCGATTCAGCTATTTAAGTGAAATGAGTAAGTTCGAATCTAGTTTCGAACATGAGACAAAGAATAAATATAAAGAGCTAAACTCTACCTCCTTGTCACACTCGTTACGCAAAATGAAATGAAATAACAAATACAACAATGTAAATATTGGAATCTTTAATAATGGAGTATCTCTTGTTTCAATTATTTTTTTTGTCGTAATTAAAGTTTGAAGTGAGTTGAGAAATAAAAAGTTAAATAGTGTCGAAAGTGAATAGAATATAATTTTATTTGATATACATATGTGCATAAATGATAATAAAATAAGATTCAATATTCAATAAAAGGGTATTTGTTTTTATCTACGTTGTTTTTTTTTATTTCGTTACCTATGCATGAATAGGAATTCTTGAGAAAAGCACACATACCTATCCAAAACTAGAAATTAACCAACACATACACCAAGTCACTGCGGAAATATCTGGCGAGTAATCTGACATTTCATTTCACTCGCTCACTCACTCACTTTTGCTAGCTGAATCGATTTTCGACGAAAAGTGACTCATCTCACTCACTCCCTGCGATTTCGATTTAGCTGAATCTCGGCACTGGAAGGATGGGACGTCTTGGGACCGAAGTCTTATGCCCCTAACGTGTCATCGCTGGAAGGATTTTTTTGATAACTTTCATGACATTGAATCAATTAAAATACCGCGGTGGATTCAGTATACTGCTAGTCCAAGCTCAATTCAAATCCACGGATTTTGTGATGCGTCCGAGAGTGCTTACTCTGCCGCCTTGTACTTGCGTATTCAGAATGAAAATACTGATAGCCAATGGTCAACTCAACTTCTGTGCGCTAAAAGTAAAGTGGCACCTGTGAAACAAATTTCACTTCCAAGACTGGAATTATGTGGTGCTTTACTCCTTTCAAATCTTGTGAAAAAAGTTCTTCTAAAAATCAATTGCGAAAACTACGAACTCTTTCTTTGGACAGATAGCTCTATTGTTCTTTGTTGGCTTGAAAAACCATCCTGTACCTGGGCTACTTTTGTGGGTAATAGAGTATCTCTTATACAAGAAAATACATCTAATGTCAAATGGATGCACGTTCGTTCTTCTGATAACCCAGCCGACCTGGCTACTCGAGGATTGACTCCAAATCAGTTGAAGGAAAGTAGTCTCTGGTGGAATGGTCCACCATGGCTTAGTCAGTCAGAACTGTTTTGGCCTCGATCAATATTTGCATGTCCCAAAGAAGATGCTTTGGAAAGAAAACCAGTAAAGTCAAACCACACTAATTTGAACATTAACAACATCGATAATATAATAAGACAGTGCTTGTCTTTGACTGAGGCAACACATTCAATAGCTTACATGCTTCGTTTTTTGCACAGGACACATCCAATCCGTAAACATGACTTACATAGTAGCTCGGAAGATCTAGCTCATGAAGAAATTCTTGAGGCAAAAAATCTCATCATACGATTATCGCAATCTATGTATTACCCAACAGAATATTCCTTACTCTTTAAAGGGGAACAAATACCATTAAAAAGCCCTTTAGATAATCTCAATCCTGTGATGGATTCCAACAAAATCCTACGGGTTAACGGCAGATTGGCTAACTCATCTCTTTCTTATAACGAAAGGTACCCAATAATTCTGCCATATCATGCGCATATCACTGAATTAATCATTGACTTCAATCACGAAACTTCGTTGCATGGTGAGAATCAGTTGCTTTTGCTTTTGACACGGTGTGAATATTGGGTTCCAAGATTGAAAAACTTAGTCAAAAAAGTTATCCGAAAATGCCAAACTTGTAGAATTCATAAGAAAGAGATGCGCCAGCAAATTATGGCAGCTCTTCCGCCTGAAAGAACAGAAATTTCATTGCCTTTTACAAACACTGGTGTGGACTTTGCTGGTCCTTTTACTCTCAAGTCCTTTACAGGTCGATACTGCCGCTTATCAAAAGGGTATGTGTGCTTGTTTGTTTGCTTTTCTACAAAAGCAATTCATTTGGAAGCTACCAGTGATCTTTCTAGTGAATCATTCCTTGCAGCCTTAAGTCGTTTCATTGCTCGTCGAGGAATGCCAAAAACTATTTTCTCCGACAATGGAACTAATCTAGTTGGCGCTAGCAAGATAGTTGCAGATGATTTCCAGTCTTTCATAAATTCTCTTCCTTCAACCATTGCCGAAAATTAAAAGACTATAATTTGGATTGGAAATTCATTCCTCCCGGTGCACCTCACATGGGTGGTCTTTGGGAAGCTGGAATAAAAAGTTTTAAAAAGCATTTCAGAAAGATTGCAACAGATCATAAATACACTTTTGAGGAGTTTACTACGCTTTTAGCTAAAATTGAAGCTTGCCTCAATTCTCGGCCAATTTCGTCAATTTCAGATAACTCTGAAGACACTCTGCCTCTTACTCCAGGACACTTTCTCCGAGGTGCACCTCTTTTAGCTCCACCCGAACCAGACATGACTGACTCTTCTCTTAGCTCTATAAACAGATGGAAAAAACTCACCATACTCCATCAACAATTCTGTCTTAGATGAAAAAATGAGTATCTAATGGAGCTTCAAAAGCGTCATAAGTGGAAACAACCCCAAGAGGATGTCAAGGAAAATGATTTGGTGGTAGTGAGAAATGAAAATCTACCTCCGAATGAATGGCGCTTGGGTCGTATTATAAAGGTTTATCGTGGTATTGATGAAAGAGTCCGCGTTGCTGATATTCGAACCCAGAACGGTATTATTACTCGTCCAATTGTAAAACTTTGTGTACTACCCTCTGATTGAAGAGCCTAATTTCAACTTTCAAAATTTAACAAGCATTCTTTTTTTTTGATATTTTAATGATTCTTTTCTCTAATGTTAAAGTAATAGTAATTACAAAGGAGTTTTTTCTATTCCTTGCACTAATTTTATATTATAATATGTTCGTTTTACTTTACTTTGTTTTTTGCTTATACTTTTATCTTTAAAATCTTGACCATTACTCATTGTTTCTTAATTGTATATTAATTACTAAAATATTTCTTAGTATAATTTCATTAACTTTCAAAAATATTAAATTTCTTTTAACAATTTGCAACATGTGTTGTTGCAAGGCGGCCGGAAATGTTTACGACAGATTCGAACCAAATAATGTATTTAAAAATATTTTTCTTTTAAATCTAACAACTTTTGAAACACTTTGTTTCAAACTTACTTGTTTATTTAAATTAAATCTATTATTTTGTTTTGCGTTGCTGTGTAAGTTTTGCTGTAACTATGTTATTTATTATTTTTCTGTAAAATAAATTCATTCGTTTTCAAATAATCAAATAGAAACAACGTTTCGAATATTATTTTTTTTCCTTGCGACTCCGTCGAGGGAATTACGGAACCAGCGCAAACAGGGTCAACTCGCACCCGCACAATAACTATGCTTCTAATAAAAAGGTATAGTTCCGTTTTCTTCTTCAAACACTTTATTAATTTTTAAATATTTAAATGATGTTCACACATAAAGAGTTGACTTAGAACTAACATAGAACTAACTTAGGAAAAAGATTAAAGTTGACTTCCCCCTCTTGCCTCATCTTTTAAGGAAGATGAAGTTTGAAAGTTAGTGGAGAGACTTATAGTTCACGCTGGTCGTTTGTTAGGCAAACGAAGAGCGTTATATTAGGGATTGTGTTTTCTTATATAAACATAATGATTGTATTGAAAAAAATAATTAAAAACCGTTGCATATATCAAATTCTTAAAAAAAATTTAAGGTTAAGGAAAAATGTTGGTACCTATGCAAATCCTAAGTAAGTATATTTATTTATGTCCATATAAAAATAAAATTTCAAAAAAAAAACTGTCAAGCGCCAACCCGTTTGTAAGATATTGAATTTTCAAAAAAAAAAATAGTTTGAAACTTTTCTTCAAAATTTAAAAAAATTGTTTATATAATGTATGTATTTAATAATTTTGAATGAACAACAACAATTTGTGTGTATTACTACCAAGTATATATTCTGGAGTTATAGCAATTTCACGAGTGCCACCTCGATCATATTTGGTGGTAACACACAAAGTTGTTGTTGTTTCACATGGGCATAATCGAATGATTTCAATAATCGAGATGGCATTCGAGTGATTATAATAATCGAATGATCATTCGAGATATGAGAGTCAAGAACCAAGAAACAAGAACGAAAGAAAAGGAACGAAAACCTACATATTCGCGAACTTAATATGTTCATTGTCTATGTATGATTGTATTCAAACACTCGAGTCAACACTGTGAGAATTCGAAAGTAGTTGTGTACACATACATACAGTGAGCGTCCCGAACACCGAGTTCTGAATTATGTTTGTCTTTTTATTATTTCTCCCACCGCAGTAACTCGAGTTATTAGGGGGGTTTACATAGACCAACATGCTCGATAACATGGCTCGAAGAAAAAAACTAACTGTTCACCCAACTTTGCGTTTACATGGATACTGATGTTGTCGAGCATCATTATTTTTCATTTTTCGGAACAAACACAACCATATGGCTTGAAATATTTTTTTAAAAACTTCGCTTTTCATTTCCCAAACCTCTGGTAAAGTCTTTTAATATCCGGAAAACTGTCTCCAGAACTCATTATTTGTTACTGTTGCCATTTTTTCCCGTCACCGTGGCTAAATAATACTAAACAATTACCGATGTTGTCGAGCAACTGTTTACAGAAGTTGGCTGGTTGGCCAGCAAGTTTTCAAAAAAATTTGAAATCCGCCGAGCATGTTGGTCCAGCAGTTGTTTTCGCGTTTAAATGATCGAGCATGGCTTGACAACTCCCATGCTGTCGAGTATGTTGGTCCATGTAAACCCCCCTATTCGAAGTAAATTCAAGCTGCTGTCGGCTCTCGAGGTCCCATCGCGTAACGGTCTCGAGTTCTCTATTATGTGTGTTCCTCTCTCTCTTACTTGTCTTTAATTCTCATTTCTGTTCTTGAATTGTTGAATCTTGATTCTCGAGTTCTCAATGCAGTTACAATTACAAAAGTAAGTAGGTGAGCAAGATCGGTATTGATGAAAAATCATTCGAATGATTCAAGTGAAGAATCAAGATATCTCGAGATGTTGCCTGAATCGATTATAATCGATTATATCATTCGAATGCACCTATCACTAGTTGTTGTTCATTCAAAATTATTCAATATAAATTGATGTATAATTCGTAGCATGCAGTTCACTTGTGGATTAAAAACTAATTCTTGGCCAGTGTCAACTCTTTTAACTCATCCCCTCCGAGTATGACCATCGAATTGTTGGCTTACGAATCGGTGCGCGGGGAAAATAGAAAGAAATCGACTGAATAATAGCAAGCTTGTGTGTGTTTATAAAAACTAGTACCAGTACGTCCAGCCCTCAAAACTAGTGCTAATGACACAACTATTGTTTAGTAGGCAACATTCAAGAAAATCGTTGAAGAATCGACCACCGAAATGATTCGATCATTTCAATCAATCGATATTTCGATCATTTTCTTCGCTGAATTTATTTCCGAATCAATTTTATTCATTAAGATTTCGCTGGAATTTAATCTCTCCGATTTTAACGAATTCAATTCAATGCTGTGCCGAGTCCAATTTTATCCAAATTTAAAAACAATACAATTTGGATTGATTAAAAAGCTAAAAAAAGATATGAAATTTCCAGTTTTTACTTTTCCGTAAAAAGGTTTTTATGTCAACTGGTTGGCATTTTGATCGTAATATACTTTTTTTCTGTCAAAATATAGTTTGTGTCCTATCTTTCAAGCTATCAACTGTCGAATTCCATTTTTGTAATTTTTATCATATCATATAGGTGGGAAATAACTTCACACAATTTTGGGATGAAATTATTTCCCACCTTCAGTGGGAAATTACTCCACAAAAAAAGAGGTGAATTTAATTCCCACTAGTGGTGAAGTAAATTCCCATGTGAAGATAGTTCCCGTGGAGTTAATTTCCTGCACCTCAAAATTATTTAACACCGCCAAAATCGGTGCAGGGAATTAACTTCACGGGAACTACCTTCACATGGGAATTAACTTCACCACTAGTGGGAATTTATTTCACTTTTTTGAAGTGAAATTACTTCCCACTGAAAGTGAGTAATAATTTCACTTTTTTGTGGGAATTAGTTTCACTTTAATGTGCATAAATACAGTGCTAGCAGCAAGCATTACGGCGAATAAACAGTGAGGTATGTTTGGGGGGGCATGCTGCCCTGCTTGGGCCCATTATAGGATTTGGGGTAGGTGCGAGGCTGGGTGTATGCAAAGTTTCTTTGGCATTTAAAGAATCGGGATTTAAGGAAACACAATTTTACATTTTTGTAATTTCTATCATATCATAGGTGGGAAATAACTTCACACAATTTTCGGATGAAATTATTTCCCACCTTAAAGGGGAAATTACTTCTCAAAAAACGGTGAAATTAATTCCCACTAGTAGTGAAGCAAATTCCCATGTGAAGATAGTTCCCGTGAAGTTAATTCCCTGCACCGCAAGCCCCCTGCTTGGGCCCATTATAGGATTTGGGGTAGGTGCGGGGCTGGGTGTATGCAAATTTCTTTTGCATTTAATGAATCGGGATTTAAGGAAACACAATTTTATATTTTTGTAATTTCTTTCATATCATAGGTGGGAAATAACTTCACACAATTTTCGGATGAAATTATTTCCCACCTTTAGGGGGAAATTACTTCACCAAAAAAAGGTGAAATTAATTCCCACTACTGGTGAAGTAAATTCCCATGTGAAGATAGTTCCCGTGAAGTTAATTCCCTGCACCGCCAAAATCAGGGACGTGAAAAATTGTGTGTAGTTTGCGATACAACTGGAAACAATACTATTAGACCGAGAGCTGGTGAACGTTTTGCTCGAAGTGTTTTATACCGCTCCAAATTTTGTGGGCGTACTAATTCTATCATTGCAAGCCTTATGGTAGCAACCAAAGCTGCCCTTTGACCACCGAAATGCACTTTCAAAATACAACAGAAAAGTAATTTTGTTTTTATACGTCCCTAAGTTTCGTTCACTTACTCATACAAACAATATGCCGTCAACCTGGCAGCGCCACGACGACATACCACCCAAAGTTTTGATGACTCTCACTTAGTATTTGCACATCAAATTATATACCGTCAAGGTGGCAGCGCTAAGACGGCCGGCCATAAGACCATAATAATCCTTTTTATTTTGTATTGCAATTCTAGAAGTGCATTTTAAATGATAAAATTTTTCTATGGAATATGGAAAATGTTTTTTTTACTAATTACTCTGCAAATGCAAATTGTAGGGGGTTGTGGGTATTTTTTCATCGTTAAGGAGAATGACGAATAAAAAATCATTAAATGAACCAAATTAAAAAAAACATTACTTTATAATTAGGATGAGTTGTGTTATCTCATTACAAGCAGCAAAATGATTGAGTAAATATAACATTTTTCAATAATTAATGATTAATAATTAAAAGCACCTACCTTAAGTCTCAAAAAAAAATATTTTTTTATTAAATATTATTAATACATATTAAATATTAAAATCCATAGAGTATAAAATTTCATTTCAAATTGAAATTGAGATGGGATAACATTATTTAAAAAAACAAAAAATTGAAAAAAGGAATCATAAAGAATTTTTTGTAACAATTTTTTTTTTCTGATTTCTATTTTTAAACATATCGAATTAAATTTGCAAAAACAGAACATCGCATAAAGAACCGTTAGGTTGTTTACAGAGCTTTTCGGCACACATCCATAAGACACAGTATTTTTAGCACCACTTAAATACAAACATATACGTTTTAGTAGGGTCACTTAGCGTCAAATTTCGAGATGATGTGTTTTTGCCGGACAAAAGCACCAAATTTTGTTTAGGTACTACTTAGGTCCAAATACAACCACATCATTTTTAAATGTTAAATTTTGCAAATATACGAAGGGGGCATTGGGTCATGACCCTCTTGCACCAAGACAATCAAATACACTAGTCAACAATATTAAAGGAACACATTTTTTTTCAATTTTTGTTAGCGTTTTTTGAAGAGCTGTATCTTTGTGACGAGTGGTCGTATTGAGTTGAAATAAAAAACATTTTACAGCTTTATGTTTTTTGTTTCGAGATTTGTCTGCAAACAAATTTTTTTGAAGTACCGTTATTGCGTTATTGCAAAAAATGAGACGAGACAACTAAATTATTTTTTTTTAATTTTTTTTGAAGGTCCTCATTTCTATGGATAATTTTTTTTGAGTCAATTAAATGTCATGATCAGATACCTTGTTTATTCAGCTTCAATTCAGTTTTTTTGTTGTTGTCGTACGATTTTTTTTGACATGGTTTATCTGACTTTGAATGAAAAAAGATACTTTTAGCCTTTATTACCAATATCTCAGCAAGTAATGATGTTATAAAAATTTCAAAGACAGTTTTGGAAATTTGAAAAAGCGTTTTACAAGATTTTTTTATGATTTTGTAGAAATTATTTTTTTTTTACCGTTCACCGTTAGTTTAAAAAAAGTACTAAAAACCGACGTTTTGTGGTCTTTTCGTAAATCTTTTTTTTTCGTTGCAAATATTGATTGCATGGCTTGCGTTGGTATGCAAATTTATAGACTTTTAAATCATCAATATTCTTGTAAATTTTCAAATTGATTCATCGAACCGTTTTTCCTCACCAAAACTTCAAAGTCTTTCAAACCAGGTAAAGGAACAAATTGTGGTGTTCCTAAACAATGCGAAGTTGTCATCAAAATGACAAGAAAACCGCAATTCCAGTGGATTTTTTTCACAGTTTTGTATTAGTTAGATACTTTTTTGAATTGAAATGAAATAAAAAGTACATTAAACAAAAAAATAAAAAAATTAATTTAAAAAAAATTTCAAACAAAAAAACTTGATTTTTTTAATTTTTTTTTTTTTTGAAAAATGTAATTTTTTTTTCATTTCCATTCAAAAAAGTATTGTTACAATTTTAATTCGCGAAATTAATTACTTTTCGATTAAAAAAAAAGAAAGACGAACAAGAAACAATATGCGCGAAAACTTTTGAGGAATGACAAATGACAATAAAGCGAATCTGGACTGTCAAAGTCAAAGCGAATTAAAATTGTAATTTGCAGCGACGATTAAAGTGCTGCCACCACGGCTATGCTCGTAAGGGGGTGGGTTCACCTGATCAAATTAATCGGTGTTGATCAAAATTATTAATTTATGATCGAATAATGTTTTTTTGATTGCCACAGGGGCGTAGAACCTGAAAATTATAAAATAGAAAAAGGGCGCCAGCAATTTTTTTTATAAAGGAAATTACAAACCTTTTGGAGCGGAGAGCGACGGTGAAAGAAAATTAAGCGATTTGAATCAATTTTAAATGGAAAAGACGAGATTAAATTTTAATTTTGTAAATCGATAGTTTATTTGGGAAACCTTTTAATATAGGAGTAAAACCCAAAATTTTTTCAAAACAACAAAAGAACAAAGATTTTAAAAAGGCAACGAAAGATGGACCGTTATCGCTTGGTCCCGAACGGACAAAGAAATTAATCAACGGGTCACGAGTTCCGCTTTTTCGGAATTTTTACCGGAGCAAAAGCCAAACGAGAATTATAACTGAGTTTTAATAACTCGAAAATCGATACGAAAAAAAAAAAATATATCTAGCACACAATTCACAAGACAAAAAAATACTTAGCTTCGAAATTTTCCTGCCAATTTCCTCCAAGAAAAACCACCAAATTTTGGACACCTTCCACCAGATTTTTCCCAATGAATTTTTCCTCTTCAATTTTTCCTCCTTTTTTCCTCAAATTCCTCACTTTATTCTTTTTGTTAAATCTTCGAATTTCTTCTTAATTTTCAACCACTTTCCTTAACTCTTTCTTCGTTTTTTGTAAAAAACCTCTTAATGCTTTCAAAGTCACGGTAGAAGTGCCCTCCCAGGTTTTCCATTAACCTGGACGGCCTCTTCTTTATCGTCAACCCCAGTGCTTTCAGCCAATCAGCGGCCGTGGTTTTCGATCGCGTCATCATTCAGCTACTCCCCGCCATCTTTGCTGGAGAGAGCCAACGCAGTTGAAACACCGACGGTCTTGCTTACTCGCACTATCTCCCTGGATTTTGCATTGTCATCATGGAAATCACCGATCGCTGGTTTCACTTCCAGGAGCGGCGAATCCGATGAATGCATCCAGCCATCACCCAAATTTTTCGAAGGAGAAAAGAAAAGTTTCTGAAACCCAAAAAGAAATTCTTTTTCACACCGCCTTCATTCGTCCCCTCCGAATGAAATCAAAATAAACCAATGTCGTTGGAAAAACTGGTGGAAAGCTAAGTTGCAATTAAAACCATTATATCAGGTGGAAACTGGCAGTAATTTTCTACTTCGCGAAATTATCTAAGTCGTTGGGCTTTTGCGCAGATTTGGGGGCAATTAGGGACGAGCGTTTAACGTTCCATCTTATACAAAAATAATTTAAGTAAATAGGTTGGGCACTCAGCCATTCTCAAAATGAGTAACATCTAGCAGAGGGGAACAAAATGTAACCCGTGCTTCTTTACGGTTTTGGATTTGGACAGACCGCCCGTCTGTCAATTTTAGAATCTGTACTCGGATTTTGGATTAAGATCAACACAGACCGCCCGTCTGTCAATTTAACTGACAAAGTTGACATATCGGCTCCTATTTCTTCAAGATACTGAGAGAGTGAACCGATGGCTGATGGACCATGGCTGCCCTTCTCTCTCTCAGTAGGTTGAAGGAAATACCTGAAAAGAAAATTGGAAAGACAGGACCCGAGGAAAGGGAACCAGAAAGAATAATTTTTGTTGCGGGAAATTTTTACCGCAACAAATCCCACCCTTTCCTCCTTGGAAATGTGCTTAGTTTTCAAGAAAAATAAGCAATTTCCTACGGATCGACTCGGTCAACAAAACAACAGAGGTAGGAAAACCATCAGACCAAATTTGGTAGTCTATTTTGGAAGCAAAACAAGAAGAAAAGTTCAAAACAAAAAAAAAACTCTACTTTACATTCTTATAGGGACTTATAGACTCATTCATTTTCAGTTAACGAAGTGTAAGGCTTCAGATCTTTTGCGTGCCAAGTGCCACGATCTTTACCATTTTCTTCTTCGAGGACGTAAGTCCAAGGAGACAACCTTTTCCTGATTTTGAAAGGGCCCACAAACTTTGGTGCCAACTTTGCCGCGTAGTAGTTTGCAGCGTCCGACAGGACAAAATTTCTTCTCCATACAACATCATTAGGGAGATATTGAACATCTCGCCTCCTGAGGTTGTATGCACCTGCTGATTTTTTTGTTGCTGCTTGTAACTTTGCGGCAATATCAGCTCTAAGTTTCCTAAATCTATCTCCTATATCTCCAACTGATTGTTCAACATTGTCCCTATCCAAAACCTCATTGCTAATTCCTACTATATTCTGTCCACTAGTAGACATTTCCTTTCCAAAATTTGCATAATAAGGTGTAACTCCTAAAACCTCGTGTTGGGATGTGCGGATGGCACATGCTACCTTAGCTAACTGAGAATCCCAGCTGCGGTGATTCTCCGAAACATATGCCCTCAAAGTTGTTTTAATTATCTGATTGATCCTCTCCGCAGGATTAGCCTGTGGATGATAATGTGGAGTAAACCTAATCTTCGACGAATATCCTTCACAGAGTGCCCTAAGTTCCCTACTCTTAAACTGAGGACCGTTGTCGCAGATGACTATTTTCGGAACCCCAAACAAAAGAAAAACATTATCTTCTAGTTCCTTGCACACCGCCTTTGCAGTTGCAGACCTCAACGCAAATAATAATGGAAATTTTGTTAAATAATCTACTACTGTGAGGATATACATAAAACCTTTACTAGACTTGGGCAGAGGACCCACTAAGTCCACACTTATCATCTCCCACGGAGAAGATGCTCCTACTCTCTCTGTCATAAGACCGGCTGGCTTATCGTTGATTGGTTTCACCTGTTGACAAATACTACATTTTCTAACATATTTGGTTACATCTACTCTCATCTTAGGCCAATAATATTTCGCTCCTATTCTCGCAAACGTTTTTCTAACCCCCATATGTCCAGCTAATGGACTATCGTGATATTCTTTTAAAATCCCTAACCTATCTTTCTTACCTACTACTAACTTCCACTCGTCGTTGCTATCGTGAACTACTACATGCTTCGATTTAACAAATTTAAACAATCGGCCACTATCTACTCTCCAGGCCGGAAAAGCTAGCGGGTTTGACTCAACATCCAAAATCATTTTTGCCACCCAAGGGTCAGAATCCTCAACTGAAATCCCAGCCACTACCGGAACTCCCCGAGATAACATGTCCGGAACGACATGATCTTTCCCCTTTCGATGAATGATTTGAAAATCAAATTGCTGAAGCCTAACTGCCCAGCGCGCAAGTCTACCCTGTGGGTCTTTGAGGTTACTCAACCAAATCAATGAGTAATGATCCGTTACGACCGTGAAACGAACTCCTTCGATGTACGGCCGCAACTTCTCAACTGCCCACAAAACTGCTAAACACTCCTTTTCAGTAGTGGAGTAGTTCCTTTCATTTCTATTTAGAGACCTACTTAAGTAACATATTACTTTTTCCCCCTCCTCAAAAGTTTGTGTAAGTACGGCCCCGATACCGTAATCGGACGCGTCTGTTTGGACCACGAATGGAAGATTAAAGTCGGGACATGTCAAAATGGGAGCCGTAATTAAACATTCTTTAGCTTTTCTAAAGCAGTCTTCACATTCTTGGGTCCACGCGAACTTTTTGCTTTTCTTAAGCAAATCGGTTAAGGGCCTAACCAAAGTTGCGAAATTTGGTACGAAGCGTCTGTACCACGAAACAGTTCCTACAAAGCTCCTAAATTCCTTAACGTTTTTGGGTGCAGGTATTTTTACCATACTTTCCACTTTTTCCGGGTCAACATGTAACCCGTTCCGATCAACCACGTAGCCTAAAAATTTAAGAGAGGGTCTGCAAAAGTTGCATTTCTCCCGACCTACTTTTAAACCTGCCTCAAGTAATCTCCTAAAAACTTCGTTGAGAATTTCGAGATGTTTCTCGAATGTATCTGTAACGATAATAATATCGTCCAGATAAACAAAAACGTATGGCTCCAACTCAGGCCCTAAAACACTATCTATAAACCTCTGCCACGTAGCAGGGGCGTTATGTAAACCGAAAGGCATTTGTTTGAAATGAAAAAGTCCCCTACCCGGTACCGTAAAGGCAGTAAATTTGCGAGATTCCTCCGCCATCGGAATCTGCCAGTACGCCGACTTAATGTCTAGTGACGTTAAAAATTTCGCGTTCCTAAGCTTATCTAAAATGGCTGAAATGATCGGAAGTGGATACGCATCTCTTTCTGTAACCTGATTAAGTTTCCTATAGTCGACACAGAACCTAAATGTACCATCTTTCTTCTTTATTAAAACTATTGGAGAAGCCCAAGGACTATTTGACTTCTATATCACCCCCTCTTCTAACATCTCGTTAAGAGCCTTATCGATATGCACCTGCATTGCTGGTGATACCGGATAGTACCGCTGCTTAATAGGTTCTGTCGACGCCCTAATTATATGCTCTACCATTGTTGTCACTCCTAACCCCTCTGGCATGTCCCTAAACAAATCCTCAATTAAAGAATTCAGTTTGGCCCTTTGCTCCTCGTCTAACTCAGACTCTTCTGTGATAGACGTAGTTTCTATCGAAGCCACCATCTCTTGGCTCGAAAAACTCCACATGCGTGAACGAAGATCCGGGACGATTCCCGACAGTGCCCAAAAATCTGCACCGAGTATCATCGCATGGGGGAGAGAGGGTATAACCAAACACTCGATCAAAACAGATTTATCCTCGACAACAATGGGTAGATTAACAACTCCTAAAACTCCTACACCTGCACCATCAGCTAAATGTACCTGCCTAACATTTGATTTATCTAAATATAATCCTAAGTCTTTTAAGACTCTCCACGAATCCCTACAAATTATCGTTCGCGATGCACCCGAATCTAACAAGCCTAAGAATCTAATCCCATAAATGTTAACTCCTAAATATGGACGTCTATCGTCCCCACTACTATCTAAAGTGAAACCTAACCTAACCTGATTTGCCAGCTGGTCGTCAGCAGGCGACCTAACTAATTGCGACGGCGCTCTTGGCCTGCTGGCCCAAGAGTCCGTTGCCCGTTTCCCGAACAACGTCTGCAGTTACGATGTGTAGTACCTACAGTACCACACCCAAAACAACGCCTAGGAGCGGAACAATGGTTGGAAAAATGTCCTTCCCTGTTGCAGTTAAAACAACGAATGATTCTATTGGGTGGGGGTTCTCGATTAACTGCAACCGTTGCTTCCTGAACGGAAGCAACGTAAGCAACATCAGGCTCCAAAGCCTGCCTGTTGCGACCTGAAGGAGGAGGAATAAAAGACTCCACATTTGTCCTAATTGTCTCTAACTTCCTACCCAACGCAACCAGTTCATTGACTGATTTGATATCAGCCAAGCCCAATTGCGTTTGGTAAAAAGGAGCTATGTTTTTCATGAGAATAGATAATTTTCTATTCTCACTCAACGGCTCAGAGAATCTTTTGAAAAGGGTTTGCATGAGAGCAATGTACATACCCATTGTCTCATCCCTACCCTGGGTTCGCCGCCTGACCTCATCCAACAAGAGGTCATCATAATTGGAGGGTAAAAACTCCAATTTCAGCTCCCTAACTAACTCTTTCCATGTTGTGATGGTGTCCCTAATCGCCCTAAACCAAAGAAGCGCCTTCCCCGTAAAAAGATCTACTGCGGACCTGAAAACCCTAGCCTCCGAAATTCCACGCGATTCTCTAAGCTCCTCAACTCGTTCGATAAAAGAATTCACTGATGAGCCGCACTGCTCACCAGAGAATTTCACGTTCCACTTTTCAATACGCTCAGGATTCCGGTCACAGGGTTCATCCTGTAGTTGGAATCCTGAACTCGCACGTTGGCCGACCTGTGCAGTTGGCAACGCATCCACGCCTGCTGTCGACATGTTTTCCTTTCCTGTATTTTTCTCTGGAGGAGTATCATCTCCCCCTTCAGTTAATGTTGCCATCAAAAGCAACAATTCCCCCTTAATATCGGCCACTTTATTGACCTCTTCAGATGATTCTGCCTTTGCTCTATTTATTCTACCTAAAGACCATTCAATTTTGGTCTGAACCTTTAAATACTCTGCTGACTTTGGGTTTTTCAAAGGACTTTTCAAAAGATCCCTAATCTCTAAAATTTTTGCTTGAACAGCCTTTGCGTCATCCTCAAAAGAGAATGGGTAATGGGGACTTTCACTAGAAATGGAACCCGAGCGTTCCAGAACACGCGATGCTCTTAGCGTCGACCTCATACTGTCAACTGTACCCTCCTTGAGGCCACGGGCCTGCAACTCATAAAGGAGTTCCTCCTTATTCAACCTATTCACATCCATTTTAATCCTAATTTATTTCAAATTTAAAAGGAAATATTGAAATAACAACAAAAAAAATATTACCGATCGAAAGAAAAAAGAAGACGTACAACAAAAAAAAATCACCGATATTATTTCCGAAAACTTCAATCACCAAAATCAACACCCAGTTGATTGCTATGCTGAGGACCACGGACAAAAAAAATTGAAACCCACAAAAAAAAATCCACGCAGAAAAATAAAACGATATAAAGACAACGAAGTCAACACCCAGTTGACTGTTTTTGTCTGTGGGGGAATAAAACAATATAAAGACAAACAATAAAGTCAACACCCAGTTGACTGCTTTTAATTTTAAACTACTATGAAATACCGCGAGACGATGTTATCAAAAAAAGGTTTTCGATCAGGAACAAAATCAACACCCAGTTGATTGCTTTCCAGAAGATCACAAAAACACTTGAAAACGAATCGATCCTAAATCAAAAAAAGTAAAAGAAAGTATAAAATAAATCAATAGAGTCAACGCCCAGTTGACTTCTTTTGTTATAAACCGCGAAAACCAAATTAATTACGAGTTCAATACAAGGCAGATTCCGAATTAAAAAAAAACGCGGTGACCAAAAAAAAATAGATCCGAAAGACACAAAAAAAAACCAGAAATAATCAAAGTATTTTGTATGTTTATGTACTAAAGCACAAATCAACACCCGGTTGATTGATTGCTTTAACTTTCACTGAGCTAATTTTCCCACTTAACAAGACAATTAAGTAGGTCTCTAAGAAAAAAAAATTCCAACACAGTTTTCCAAAAAAAAATACGAATAAAAAAAATTCTTATATGGTCACACTAGAATATGGTCACACCAGAAAAATTTTTCCACCCCAAAAAAAATTCCACCCTACCAAATACTTTGCCACCACTGCTAAAATTCTAAACCCCAATAACTTTGATTTGGAGACAATCTTTTGTAGGTTTTCCCTTTTGTCCAATTTGACAGGTATGTACTACACTACACTAGAATCCAATAAAAGCATTAATAAGAAACCAAAACAATGAGGACCAAATCTAAGATTCCAATATTCTCAACTGATCTCGTATGGAATCCAATTATTTTGCTTATAGGGTATTAAACAAAACGATGTTGTTTAGAAAAACACGAGAATAAAATTCACTTTTGTTTGAAAAAAAAAAGAAACACCCTTTTCTTTTGTATTATAAACACTTCACTAAATCACAGGTAAGGAATCCTATATAAAGTCGCCCACACGGATAATTAAAACAATTGAGAAAGATATTAAAATGCCAAAAAAAAAAATCGAATCGATCAAAAGGAAGGAGACAAAAATATAACGAGAGATTCGCACTATTAAAATACCCAAAAAACAAAGAAAACTACCGTAAACCAAAGATAATTTATAATAGGCAGATAGGTATATATGTAGATAAAATAGTTGTGGATAATATTTTTTTTTATAGAAGCAAAAAAAAATTCAGATAAAATTGATATCAAAATCAAACAAGAAATTAAAAAAAAATAAAACAAAATAACACCTTACTTGTTATCCACACTGTTTTTTTCTTGAATTGTTTTCCGCCGCTTATGTATATATGTATGTATGTATGTACTTTTTCCTTTCGTACCAAGGCCAAGGGTAATCCAATGGCGATCAACGGGACTCGAAAACTGTAGAAACTTGGAACCAATTTTGATAGAAATACACCAGAAAATCACCAATTTTATTCCGAGATTATGAACATTTATGTAGCTGTTGGGAGAAATAAAAACAAGAAAAGTAAAATTGTCGAGACAGAATACACGAAAACTTCCCTAAACAAAACGACACCACTAGTACAGCACAGGACAAAGACACTCAAATTTTTTTTTGGTTAGGGTTGTTTTTTTTTCTTTCACCGCACAAGATACTTTTGTATGAACATATATAAATGAATAATAACGAAAAGCCCCACGTTGGGCGCCAATTGTTACAATTTTAATTCGCGAAATTAATTACTTTTCGATTAAAAAAAAAGAAAGACGAACAAGAAACAATATGCGCGAAAACTTTTGAGGAATGACAAATGACAATAAAGCGAATCTGGACTGTCAAAGTCAAAGCGAATTAAAATTGTAATTTGCAGCGACGATTAAAGTGCTGCCACCACGGCTATGCTCGTAAGGGGGTGGGTTCACCTGATCAAATTAATCGGTGTTGATCAAAATTATTAATTTATGATCGAATAATGTTTTTTTGATTGCCACAGGGGCGTAGAACCTGAAAATTATAAAATAGAAAAAGGGCGCCAGCAATTTTTTTTATAAAGGAAATTACAAACCTTTTGGAGCGGAGAGCGACGGTGAAAGAAAATTAAGCGATTTGAATCAATTTTAAATGGAAAAGACGAGATTAAATTTTAATTTTGTAAATCGATAGTTTATTTGGGAAACCTTTTAATATAGGAGTAAAACCCAAAATTTTTTCAAAACAACAAAAGAACAAAGATTTTAAAAAGGCAACGAAAGATGGACCGTTATCGCTTGGTCCCGAACGGACAAAGAAATTAATCAACGGGTCACGAGTTCCGCTTTTTCGGAATTTTTACCGGAGCAAAAGCCAAACGAGAATTATAACTGAGTTTTAATAACTCGAAAATCGATACGAAAAAAAAAAAATATATCTAGCACACAATTCACAAGACAAAAAAATACTTAGCTTCGAAATTTTCCTGCCAATTTCCTCCAAGAAAAACCACCAAATTTTGGACACCTTCCACCAGATTTTTCCCAATGAATTTTTCCTCTTCAATTTTTCCTCCTTTTTTCCTCAAATTCCTCACTTTATTCTTTTTGTTAAATCTTCGAATTTCTTCTTAATTTTCAACCACTTTCCTTAACTCTTTCTTCGTTTTTTGTAAAAAACCTCTTAATGCTTTCAAAGTCACGGTAGAAGTGCCCTCCCAGGTTTTCCATTAACCTGGACGGCCTCTTCTTTATCGTCAACCCCAGTGCTTTCAGCCAATCAGCGGCCGTGGTTTTCGATCGCGTCATCATTCAGCTACTCCCCGCCATCTTTGCTGGAGAGAGCCAACGCAGTTGAAACACCGACGGTCTTGCTTACTCGCACTATCTCCCTGGATTTTGCATTGTCATCATGGAAATCACCGATCGCTGGTTTCACTTCCAGGAGCGGCGAATCCGATGAATGCATCCAGCCATCACCCAAATTTTTCGAAGGAGAAAAGAAAAGTTTCTGAAACCCAAAAAGAAATTCTTTTTCACACCGCCTTCATTCGTCCCCTCCGAATGAAATCAAAATAAACCAATGTCGTTGGAAAAACTGGTGGAAAGCTAAGTTGCAATTAAAACCATTATATCAGGTGGAAACTGGCAGTAATTTTCTACTTCGCGAAATTATCTAAGTCGTTGGGCTTTTGCGCAGATTTGGGGGCAATTAGGGACGAGCGTTTAACGTTCCATCTTATACAAAAATAATTTAAGTAAATAGGTTGGGCACTCGGCCATTCTCAAAATGAGTAACATCTAGCAGAGGGGAACCAAATGTAACCCGTGCTTCTTTACGGTTTTGGATTTGGACAGACCGCCCGTCTGTCAATTTTAGAATCTGTACTCGGATTTTGGATTAAGATCAACACAGACCGCCCGTCTGTCAATTTAACTGACAAAGTTGACATATCGGCTCCTATTTCTTCAAGATACTGAGAGAGTGAACCGATGGCTGATGGACCATGGCTGCCCTTCTCTCTCTCAGTAGGTTGAAGGAAATACCTGAAAAGAAAATTGGAAAGACAGGACCCGAGGAAAGGGAACCAGAAAGAATAATTTTTGTTGCGGGAAATTTTTACCGCAACAGTATCTAACTAATACAAAGCTGTGAAAAAAATCCACTGGAATTGCGGTTTTCTTGTCATTTTGATGACAACTTCGCATTGTTTAGGAACACCACAATTTGTTCCTTTACCTGGTTTGAAAGACTTTGAAGTTTTGGTGAGGAAAAACGGTTCGATGAATCAATTTGAAAATTTACAAGAATATTGATGATTTAAAAGTCTATAAATTTGCATACCAACGCAAGCCATGCAATCAATATTTGCAACGAAAAAAAAAGATTTACGAAAAGACCACAAAACGTCGGTTTTTAGTACTTTTTTTAAACTAACGGTGAACGGTAAAAAAAAATAATTTCTACAAAATCATAAAAAAACCTTGTAAAACGCTTTTTCAAATTTCCAAAACTGTCTTTGAAATTTTTATAACATCATTACTTGCTGAGATATTGGTAATAAAGGCTAAAAGTATCTTTTTTCATTCAAAGTCAGATAAACCATGTCAAAAAAAAATCGTACGACAACAACAAAAAAACTGAATTGAAGCTGAATAAACAAGGTATCTGATCATGACATTTAATTGACTCAAAAAAAATTATCCATAGAAATGAGGACCTTCAAAAAAAATTAAAAAAAAATAATTTAGTTGTCTCGTCTCATTTTTTGCAATAACGCAATAACGGTACTTCAAAAAAATTTGTTTGCAAACAAATCTCGAAACAAAAAACAAAAAGCTGTAAAATGCTTTTTATTTCAACTCAGAACGACCACTCGTCACAAAGATACAGCTCTTCCAAAAACGCAAAGAAAAATTGAAAAAAAATGTGTTCCTTTAATATTGTTGAGTAGTGTATAATATTTAGGGTCAGATAATATATAAACACAAGTTTAAAATGTATCTGACTAAACTTATTCAAGGAGGGGAATGGGGGTCATGATACCCCTCCCCCCCTTCAGAGCCAAAGAAAAAGTATAAATAAAAAACAATCTTCATTTAGTACAAAAAGTTAGAAAAGAAAGAATCCTGTTGTTAATTTTTTGGAATGCTTGCATACATATAAGAACTACATAAAATAATTCTGATACACAATTCCCCCAGAAATATACACTCAGAAGTGCAAAAACTGACGCGACGTACGGCTTACCGAAATTATTTCATAACCGTAATGTTATCTTTTATGAAACCATGGTAATACTATTCGCGAAGACTGTATGTTTTGTCGTATCGAGTTTTTCTGAAAGGAAAATGAATAAGTTAAATGCAAATACAAAATGCAAATTTTCATCATCTTGGACTCTATTAAACATAAAAACAGAAATAGAAAAAGTCTTAAAATATCATATAATCATAAATAAAATTTAAAATTTAATTTCTTTGTCAGCTGTTTTAAGCAATATGTTTTGGTAAGTTGTCTAAATACGACCATTTACGCAAGATGTTTCTAAGTCCCCTATTACATCCTGACGTACAATGTCAATTCATTGTACAGCCTAGAGAAGAGGACGACATTCAACTTGTGGATGAAGAACAACAACCCGGACATTGCACTCATCAGTGAGACCAACGTCACCAGACGCAACAACATTTACATGGTCGGCTTCAAAACCTTTCGGAAGGACAAGGATGAGGGCCGTAGAGGAACGGCTATCTACGAATAGAAGAAGATTTCCCCCAGCACCACCGAAACCATCATCTCAGGTCTCACAACTAGCGAAGCCACCGCAAACACCATACAACTGGGAACAGAGACTCTTACTATCATCAGCGTGTACTTCGAATGCAAATCCAGCATGAGAAACATTCACAGCGATCTTCACATTCTCAACAGCATCCTTAGACGAAGCACTTATGGGCTCATCGGTGGTGATTTCAACGCAAGGCATCACCTTTGGCTGGATACTGCTGTCACCAACGAAGGAAAGGCTATTGCTGACTGGCTGGATACCAACAGCGATCAGCACTCATTGGTTGTTATTTCACAACCCAAACCAACCTTCCCCAGAACACCATCAACATTAGATTTCTTCATCTAATTTTGTTCATATTCTTCCAGAAATCAGCAACTTCACCTGCACAATAGTACCCAGTGACTCGGACCATGAAGCTGTCCAACTAAGCATCAAGCTCCAGCAACCCATCTTCCTAGTGACAGAACCAGTAGAAAACTACATCAACTACAGGAGACTGGATATACACAGGCTACAAAGAGACGTTGAAGACACCATAATGCTACCACCCGAAAACAGGAATCTGGACAATATCGAAATTGACACAGCCATTAACTGTCTAGAACTGGCTGTTGCAAACGCATTGGATAGCCAAAAGCAGCCTAAGACGTCAAAAACGACGAAAAAAAAAAAATTGTCCCCTATTACACGATAATTGTTTGCGTCTGACTCTTTTGGAACATAATGAAGAATGACTGTAGTAGGTGTATGGTTCGTACTGTTGAAACGGACGTTCCATCACCAGATGACCATGTGTACAGATTTGAAGATTTCTGTTGCCTTTGGTACGGGCAGATCATTTAATTATATAGACATTCATGCTACATATTTACGAAAAACTGGGCGTAGAAAAATACTTGGCCTCCCCGTATTTCACAGTTTTACGGTTTGCGATACAACATCTTCATTTTTCGGACGAGGCAAGAAATCTGCGTGGGCGGAATGGAATTGTTATCCTGAGGTGATACATACCTTCACATGCATAGCATTACATCCTTACACAGAGCTTGATGGTGATAGTGAACATTTTAAAAGGCTAGAACTCCTCACGGTAATATTATATGATAAATACAGTCATTTGGTCAGTGTGAATGATGTCAGGAAGGAGCTGTTTTGTCAGAAGACTAAGACAATGGAGAAACTTCCACCAACAAAAGATGCACTACTTCAACACTCAAAGCGGGCTGTATATCAGGCAGGAGTATGGTGTACCTGTGAAAACATTCAACAGTGAGCTCCTAGTCCGGAAGGCTGGGGCTGGACTCAGAAAGAAGAAGGTGGATCATGGGTTCCTATATGAAACACATTACCTATAGCTTCAAAGGCATATACTGAATTGGTGAAATGTAATTGTAAGAGTCAAAAAGGATACACTAGTAGATATGCTTGCAAAGCTGCTCGTTGGAATTGTACTGACATTTGTAAATGTCAATGCTTAAATACGACATAAGCAATCCATATAGATAAATGCAATTCAACATCTTTCATATGTGATTTCTCTTGTATTTAAATTTTATATACGTATTAATATGTATGTACATATATTTATAAATCTTATTTCGTTTTCAACCTTATATCTTAGAATTTAATGTTTTTGTCACGCGATTTAATAATTGGATAGTTTGTAATTAATATATACTTATACAACCTAACTAATAAAAATACATATTTATATATTACCTCCCATAAAAATTGTTAAGTTGTATTCCCTGACTCCAAACATAAAGGTTTACTTACAAACACTAGGCTATTCATGTACAGGGTGTTCTTCTTGTTTTAGTAATTTTCATGAAGCTGAAGAGTTTATGCAAGAATGCCAAAAAATTAACAATCGAATCATTTTTCGTCCATCTTTTTGAACTAAATGAAGAATGTTTTTATTTATACCTTTTTTTGGGCTCTGAGGGTGGGGGGTGTCATGACCCCTTTTCCCCTCCTTGAATAAATTTAGCCAGATACATGTTAAACTTGTGTAGGTATATATATTATCTGACCCTAAATATTATATTTTACTGTCTTGGAGCAAGGGGGTCATGACCCCCATGCCCCCTTCGTGTAATTGCAAACTTTAACATTTGAAAATTATATGGTTGTATTCCCTGACCCCAAAAATGTATACCTAGACACCAAGTTTGGGGTTCCAAGTGATTTAGAAGCCGAGATATTTATAATGTACCTACATTTCAAAATGGCGGCTATAAAATCCAATATGGCTGACCGCCGAGATGGGTCCTATCCTAAATCACAAGCTATGGACCTAAGTAGTACCTAAAAAAAATTTGGTGCTTTTGTCCGGAAAAAAAAGATTTTCTTGCTAAGCGACCCTACTATTTAAATAAAGACAAAAATTAACGTAATGCGTAGTTAGGGGGTTACATGGAAAGAATTCTTGGATCACGAAAAATGAGCTGCAAATCACGAAAAAATAATCCCGATTTATATCTTATAGTAATTTTCAATTTCCTGCGTACATTTTCTTATAAAATTTTTTCAATAGAAAATTAAATTTTTAACATAAAAGTCTTAAATGTAACATTGTGTAATTCGGCTTAGTCTTCGAGTTATACCAAAAATATTGAAAAATATCCAGTGTGACCATTCTCTCAGAAACGCATGGGTGAATTTACTAGCATATTTCGTTATAAGCATGCTTATGAGCCAAACAAACATATTTAATAATAAAAACCCTTGCACGTAATTTTTTGTATACCCCTCATTTTCCGGTCTATTTAATAGGCTACAAGCAAAATAGTTCTGGTAATTTGAACATCAATATACTTTGTTGATTTTTTTTTTGTAATTAAAAAGTATCTAAAAAATTCGAAAGAAATTTTATATTTCCGATAGAACACAGCTAGCATACAAAACAAACACAACACTCGACCTTACACCCATCGTTTCCATAGTATCTCAGAAATAAACAAAAATAACCAACACATGGAGTGAAAAATTTCCTTTCGCACACACCAACTTTTCGTAAATGAGGATATTTATTTTATGTAATACATCAACCTTATTATATTATTTTTAGCGAAAGCAGAGCTCTCCCGGGATGATGCGGACGTTTTTCTGGGTGTCACCTTCTATTTGTATTTATTCAATGCTTCTATTTATATTCATTCAATGTTTCAAATCACTGGTGTGAAAAAAGGTTAGTCGTTAAATAGTATTGCGTTCTGGTGCATTCTAGTATGAATAAATTATATTTAGTTATGGACAAAAGTTATGAAAACTGGTAAATTTTTCCGCACAGTGATTTTAAGTAAGTTGTTATGGTAACTATTATTGTTCATAAAAATACCTTTCCAACGGCATACGTCTCGTTGTTATTGGTTCCTAACCCACCTTCTATACATTTTTGCCGATTGTCCTTTAAAATGTTTCCATCTGAAAAACCACTTTGTTTTACATTTTCAATCATTTCATATAATAACGATTCTGTTCTTAGGGTTTAATTAACCCAAATAAAAGACAATTTATAGTTCTTTTAAATTGTATGTTTAATTTCTTTTTTATTAAGAAACTTATTTTTTAAAGTTAATTACAAAATAACAAATATCGAATATTAATTAGTTACAATTAGACAAGGTCTTTAGTTGTAGCGAGTTAGAACAAGTGTGACGATAACAGAACCAGATCAACGTAAAAAAAGCAAGCAGCTGCACATTCAAAATAGCGCCTGCGTTATCTTAAGGCGTCACTTTGTTGCTAGGCTGCATAAAGATTATAACAAAATCTGTTCTCCAACTTTATCTTTGCAGAAGATGAAGTTGGAGAGCAAACTAATTTTCGGAACTAAGCCACCCATGGGTATGTCTGCAAAGACCCAGTGTGGTAAAAGCTTTTCTTGTTGGGAACCTTGGGGGATCGTGGAAGCACATTTTATTATGTCACAATATGTTTATTTGAAAAATCGTGTTAAAGTCAACACATCATAAGATGTTTAAACAAAAATTTAGAAAAAATAAGTCTATGTATTCTATACAATATAAAAAAACACGTATACGCACGAGTGAACCCTCAAATTCTCTTGGTTAGGGGAGAAGAGGGAGACTTAATCCCTTTTGCAGTTTTTGTACCATAACTTTTTATTCATTTTTCCTAGAAGAGCCATTCCTATTCTTAAATAAAGGCACATATGGCATACAAAACATTTCTTAGTTTTAAATAGTTAAAGCGCAGTTTTAAAAACAGTGAAGGGACTCAAAAGGATCAACTCTCCCCAAATTATCGAAGGGTTGGCGTATAGCCACGGCTGTAGGCTGACCCTGTGTCAGCGTAAAAGGAAACGGCTGCTTCGTCGTTGTCGGTGCTGGAGATATAAGGGGGTGAACAAGTCTCCCAGGGGATCAAGTCTCTCTCTTCTCCCCTATATTTAAAATCAAATCTATGAATGGTTAAAAAAAAACTTCTTTGTTTAGTAAAAACTTATAACGAAGCTGAAAATTGAAGATCCTGGCTCAGAAACATAATGATATTGTAGACGAGTAAATGTGAACAGTGTAATAAGAAGATGTATATGGAGTTAGCAGGACACTGTTGGAAATTCAGATAAAAAGTGTCTTTTATAAGTTGCTACTTAATTGGTAATCAGTTACGCAAAAACAAAATTAATTGCTTTAATTAATATCGACTAAGCAGGTCACCTTTCTCAAAAATGAAGATAAACGAAAAATAAAAAAATGGTTGTTTAGAAATATTAAATCGCGAATAATTTATGCAAAACAAAACCAGTAGGGGTAGGTGCGAGATTGGGTGTATGCAAAGTTTTTTTAGCATTTAAAGAATCTGGATTTAGGTAAAGAAACTTTGAACTTATCCTAAACATATATCCACCAATATTGTAAAAAGTGTTTTTATTTTACTAATAAGATTGATTTTTTTTGGAAGCGGGAATTAAATCCACATTTAAAGGGAAGTAAAACCAGTCAGTTTTTGAGGAATTTAATTTCCACCTTCTATAAGAACTAAGTCCACTGCGTTAATTGGATTTAGTTCCCATTTAATGAGAGCTAAGTCCCTAGATAGACTATGTTCCCGGTGACCTAGTTTCCTGCAGCCAAATTCAAAGCGTGTTGGTTGGAAGTAGACAAGAAAAATCTTACCGGAGGGTAGTAATATCTCCCCCACTTGGACAGGAGGGGAAATTTTACAAAAAAAATTAAATAAAATTGGAAAATATCAATTGAGAAACAACGGCAACACTTACAGTAATATTTTGTAGCATATTGGAAATCCCAAAGTCCATTATAATGGTTTATTTTCAAATTGAGTTTTTTTGATGAACACTTTTGATACCAAACTGTTTCAAACTCAACATTTTGAAGAAAAATTCAATTTTGTTTGCAAAATTTTAAGTATTTAACCAACTTTTGCTGAAATTGTTTACTAAAAGAACTTTATTTGAAAATAAACTATAAAAATGGACTTCTGGCTTTCCAAAAAGCTACAAAACGTAAGTGTCATTGTTTTATTATTTATATATTTTTTTTTCTATTTTATGCAATTTTTTATAGTATTGCCCCTCCCGTCCAAGTGGGGAGAAATATTACCCACCTCTAATGGGATTTTTTTCCTGTCTGCTTCCAACCTACATATATATGGTCTCTGGAATGTCCTACTATGCAAAACAAAATTGGAAATTTTATTAACCCTACAACTATCGAGACATTTATGTGAGAGGGAAGGTCAATAAGTCTCTGAAAATAAGGAACGCTCTTTTCGGAATGAAAACTTTTTATTTCTCGACATAATCTTATTTTTGCTCGATTGCATTAAAATTTTTTTAATTTTTGTACTCCCTCAAAAAAATTGGCTTTTTTTGGAAGCCCTAAATTTTATTCCACCGAGCTATGTATTCATATAAGAAATATTTGCAACGGGCCAAATACGGAAAATAAGCTGGATGGGAGACTTACTCGTATCTTAATTCATTCAATTTGGCCATTGCGACTGTAAACTTGTTCGCAGGAGCATTGTCTTGATGAAAAAAAGCATTTTTGCTCACCAAATCGGGTCTTTTTCTCTTTAAATCAACATCGAATCGCTGCACCAGGTCAGCGTAATAAGCGCCCAACGGTAATCATCTTACCCTTTATGAGGCAATCGATAAGGATGACACCTCTCGCATCCCAAAAAATCTATCACCATCACCTTGTTTGCCGGTAAAGCCATTTTGGGTTTCTTTGGCTTGGATTCACCTGGTGAAGTACACTGTTTAGACTGTTCTCTGTTCTTCTGTGTGTGGTGATAAATCTATGTGTCATTCACGGTTACAAATCAGCGAAAAAACTCCCTTCAATTACGATCGAAGGTGGCCAAACACTCCTTGAATGCCGTTCCTAGCCCTTAGAGCAACTGGGGCAAGCTCAAAGAAGCCACCTTTTTCGATAAAAAATTTGTATACTGAATTAATAAAAAAAAATCAAATAACAAATAGTGGACTCAGTGCTTCGTCACTTCCATTGTATTAATACAGCCACTACCTACACATTTCACTCGGTTCTGTACGAATGACTGGCAAAAAAAAAGTCGGCTTAACGGTTAAAATACCTACTTTTTGATAAAATTTCAACATTTTGAAATCTCGACTTTTTGACTTTCCAAAACTACACACAAAATTTTCGATATAAATCTACATTTTAACAAGTCGATTTTTCAAAAATTCGACATTTTTTCAATCGGTCATTCTAACGTTAGCTTATAGAACAATCACGGCCGTAGCCAGGATCAAACCTATGGGTGAGCTGACGGTTGTTTTGGGTGAGCTCACATTTTTATAGGGAAAATCATAATGATGTCTACAAAAAAATAACTCTTTTACTAAAACAATAGGTAGGAATAAGGTACCTATAACAAGTATGTGTTTTTCCCGGTAAAAGGTAGAAATTTTCATTTAGTGACTGACTGTGGTCCATTCCTTTTCTCTAAAATGTAAACAATTGTTTGCACTGATCGTTCCTAAATTCTCAAATTGTAACATCGTGTAACACTATGACGTCGTAAAATCGGGTGCAGGGAACTAAGTCCCCGGGAACCAAGTCCACCGAGGGAATTAGTTCTCATTTAATGGGAACTAAGTCCACTTCAGCGAAGTGGACTTGGTTCTCATAGAAGGTGGGAACAAAATTCCTCAAAAACTGAGTGGTTTTACTTCCCTTTAAATGAGTATTTAATTCCCAATTCCAAATAAAAAATCAATCTTATAAATAAAATAGAAATACTTTTCACAATTGTTGGCTATATAGGATAAATTCAAAGATTCCTTAAATGCCAAAAAAACTTTGTATACACCCAGCCTCGCACCTACCCCAAATCCTATAATGAGCCCAAGCAGGGCTCACTGTTTATTCGCCGTAATGCTTTGTCTTACATAAATACAGTGCTAGCACCCAGCATAACGGCGAACAAACAGTGAGGTATGTATGGGGGGGGGCATGCTGCCCCCCTGCAACCCCCCTGCTTGGGCTCACTATAGGATTTGGGGTAGGTGCGAGGTTGGGTGTATGCAAAGTTTTCGCGGAATTTTGAATTTTTGTAATTTTTATCGTTGGAAGTTAGTTCCCTCTCCATATTTCAAAATGTGTACTTAGTTCTCATGAAGAAGTGGACTACTTGCTCACCTTGCCTGGGAACTAAGTCCACTTCGTTAAAGTGGATATAGTTCCCATTAAATGAGAACTAAGGCCCTCGGTGGACTTGGTTCCCGGGGACTAAGTTCCCTGCACCGTAAAATCGTTCCTAAACTAAATGTTGAAGTGTCAGAATGTTACACTTTGTAACAATTTCCTACTCATCTCCTCGACGTGAATTGAAAGTGTTGATCTGTCAAAAAGAGCTGAAACTGCAATGTTTTTATTTTGTGATTATCTTTTGTTTACTTTTCGTTGTTTGGAATTATAATTGTTTGCATTTTGTAAATATGTATTTTCAGTTTAATCTATTTTAATGATATTTTTGAGTTTTGAATTGTATTATAATAAATTTACTTTTTTTTGACTAGTATTCTATCAATTCCGTGATCTGTCTTAAAGAAATTTGTGATCATAGTTATTTCAAGTTTATAGAAACTTAATTTTCGAATTATATGTATTTATTTTCAATGAATTAAGTGCAATACATATTTTTTTCTTGATTATTCATTCTAAACTAATTTTGATTTTTTTCCGACTTTGCCGCTTAACAGATCAACAATTTTTTCAACATTAATCGTTCCTAAATGAAATGTTACAAAGTGTAACATTCTTAACAATGACATTTCAACATTTTTTTTTGACATTTCAACAATTGTTAACATTTTAGAGAAAAGGAACGTACCACTGGTGCTGGCACTGAAAAAAGCGTTAAAGCATTTCTGAAAATACTCAATAGAATTATTTGACAAACAAAATATTGTTCTTTTTTCATTCACAAACATCAAAATCCTCAGTTATTGGAATCAGCGAAATTTTTTGAAAACTAAATTAAAAATTTAATATCAAAATTTAACTTAAACTTCATTAAACGGCCTTTCCGTTTGATGCCACAATGACAGTTCTTGCCCTGAAAAGAAGAAAAAATGCTTTTGGATCTGATTTCTTTTATGTGTTTCGTGTATTCCATAATTTTCTATAATCGCAGCATACTTTTGACTGAAAAATAACAGATCAAGTGACTGACAACATGAGCACACAATTACACAAATAGGGCAATGAACCTGGGAGTCCCCGGTTTACTGACGAAAAAATCAAAGTGATGTGTGGTATAAAACGGGAAGGTTGGAATTTTTGCACATTTTAAATTTTATTTCAAAGAAAACAAATATTTTGGCTCAAAATGAAAGCTTTGGAAATCTTAACATATCTCAGAATTTTTTGGGTGAGCTCAAAATATTTTTGGGTGAGCTGAGCTCACCCTAGCGTAGGCCTGGATACGGCTGTGAGAACAATGCTCTGCTTGAGATGTTTGCATGGAACGGGCACAAACTCGTACCATAAATATTTGTTTGATTTCTTAGAAACTTAAGAGTATTATTTTGTATTCTATGGAAATTTTAGACTCTGTTTAAAACCTACCTTTTACGGAAGGAATTTTGCGCCATTGTATGAGATCCTTCTCTTTTTCGGCTGGGAAAATGGATTGAATAGCTACATAGCTGCTTTTTTCGATTTTTTCCCCAGCATGTTACACAATTTGTTTATCATATCCATTATTATTGGTGATGTTGATTATAGTTTTTAATTCTTTCTTGAAGTTTGAGGAACTTAACGGAACACGAAGAAGGCGGTCAAATAATGATTGATTGGTGCCCTGAATTATAACATCTGTGTAAGTGTTTTTCTATATATCCGTGGCGGTCGTGAAGAACCAGGTAACTCAAACACAAAAAATTTGGAAGGTCGTGGTCAATGTTTAATAACATTGACAAAATCTGACTGATGTCAAAACAAGTGTTCATCATGTATTTTCAAATATATAAGGAATGTATTAGATGAAGTCAATTTTTTTTTTAATGTTGTTAACTATTTATTTAAGAATTTTTGAAAAATAAAAATTTACAAAATAGAAGTTCTTTAGTAGGCTCCAAATCGAAGAGGTCACCAATAAATTCCTTTATTAATAAAAATTTACTTCAGGTATCTCGACTTACCTGGTTCTTCACGACGGCCATGGATATGTCAGACTTGAATGAATTATGCGTTAAGGAAATATTGAGATCAAGGGAATTTAATGATCTAATTTCCAAGGTCAACTGAATATTCTGATCAATGTTGTTCCGTTATGTGCCTGTCCAAACATAAAATATATCATCTACATATCACGCCTAGAAGAACACGTACTTTTAAAGTTGGTTGCCAGAAGAATAAAGTATATTTTAAAAATAATCCATATAAAATTGTTCTCCTATTATAGTAGTGAAAAAGAAGATTCCATTGCTGATCCAGATGAATGAATGAATTAATAGGGGATAAGTGCACTGATGCAACCTAAAGATCTATTGTGCCCCCTTTAAGAGCAGAATGAGACGGTTCATGCAATAACTCTCCCTCCAGATAGGTTCCATTTGACTCAAGTATGTCAGGTATTTTCAGAGAGGGAAACTCTCTCTTGTCTATCTGGTAATGTCTCAAATATCTGTGTCTTTGATGCGCGAGTGGATCACATTTTCCTATTATGTGGTCCGGTGCTTTCTCGTAGGTGTTGCAGAATCTGCAAAGTGCACAACTCGCTAAACCGTTATTATTCTCAGGTTATTCCTTATTAGATTTATGCAGGATGTGTAATGCACTTGGTTATAAAGTTTTTGGAGTTCTTTCCAGAATTTTGATGTTATAGTCTCCTCTTCTGATTTGATTGTACATTTGATCACGTTTTCACCTACACCGCAATAGGGCTAAGGCCCCATAAGGGGGTCTGTTGCTCCTCTTTTTGCTAGGGTGTCTACCTCCTTGTAACCGTGAATACCAAAGTGTCTTGGTACCCAATAAAGTGAGACAGTGTTTTTTCACCGAGTTCATTCAGCTTACCCACACACTCCCAAACTAATTTAGAGTCGATGGCGTAAGAGCCTAGTGCTTTAAGTGCAGCTTGGCTGTCTGTCATGATGGCGATGTTCTGATTACGGCATTTTCTTTCGAGGTTCTTTTCCGCGCATTTCCTTATCGCATTAATTTCCACCTGGGAAATGCTAGTGGACTGTCTCATCGTCATCGGTATAGAAAGTTTGGTTCTTTGCCCAAAGATTCCTGCGCCAGTCCCTTCAGACATTTTCGAACCGTCAGAGTACCATTTGATGGCATTCTCTTTGAGAGTGTATGTAGTTTGTCGTTTCTCCTACGCACTCTTTCGTTTTGAAATTATTTAAAAAGTATTTTTTGATCATCCCATCTCTTGGAATGTCAAGGCGGTGGACTGGGTAAAGTTTTCTTTGTTTTAAAAGTTAACACCGCATTTCTACGCTTCTTGGAATCATAAAATAATTGAATGCAATAAAGCACTTTGCATTTCCCACGAAGCTAATTCTGGGAATTGCAAGAAATACTTCTGCAAGTAGCTTCTAAAAATTTCAATCGAAAATAAATCACTTTGTATTTTGATTTAAAACAATGAAGGTCGAAGCAAGCTGCTTCGAAAAATAAAATAAATAAACTGAGTTTTGATTTACTTGCGCCCAACTTGTGTGGCAAAAGAACTCTACGGGTAATAAATTGTGCTTACCATCGCCGCCGATTATATTTTCGTGCAGAACTGTTATCCTTTGTTTTTAAATATCGCATCTTATCTAACGCGTGTGTGAAGTGAATTAACCACCCCCATCACGCACGTTTCAAAGAAATAAGTGTCAGTGAGCTAACCAGTGCCACTTTACTAGGTGCGTGAAAAAAAGTGTGCCACCACACAAAGACTAAAGACAATTCCGAGAAAAAAGGCCCCTTAGTAGACCGGACAGGACAAAGAGGAGCAAAAAAAAAATTTAAGCATATTTAAATTAAATTCATAAAAATTTTATTAAATTTATTAAAAAAATATACAAAAACTTAATCGAATTGAAATCAGATTTACATATAAAAATCGAATATAACAAAATCAAATTAAAAAACTATAATTATAAAACTTTATGAAGTGTAAACTAAAAATTATAAATATTTAAATCATTTTTCGAACATATTGTCTTAAATAAATTTGGTAAAAACCTAGGTTAAGACCTTCAATAAATTGTGAACTCTTCGTTCGTTTCCACGCTTCTCCTTGAATTAAAAAAAAAAATTATTTATTTATAAAAGGAAAAAAACAGATTTAATTACAATGGCAAATCAAAATAACTTCATGGACAGACCCATGAATTTAATTCATGGAAAAAAAGTGTAAAAGGTAAAAGCACAGTTCCTGAATTCTATCAGGTCGTCTATCACCATTTGTCTTTAATCCTTAATAAACTAGAATCAATTGAAATGAGTCAGGATTCCATGAATAACATGACTCAGTGTTATGGGGACAAAGCTCTAGATACCTTTGTCAGAGGCCTGAAAGGAGATCTACCTCGGTTACTCAGTATAAGAGAACCTGTTGATCTTCCCCAGGCCTAACATTTGTGCTTAAAACTGCAAAATGTAGATTATCGAGCACAACACGCTAATAATTCGCAAAAAAAAATTCAATCACCTTCAGTTCCTCCTAGAAGAGGGTGCCGTGACATAAGGCCAAGTGACATAAGGCCAAATTTGAATATTTGGCCTTATGTCACTTAAAAAAAGTGACATAAAGCCAAATTTTAAGGTTTGGCCTAGTGTCGCTTTTACAAAGTGACATAAGGCCAATTTGGCCTTGTGTCACTTCTAATACTAGCGTACCTGTTATTTTTTCATTTTTCATTGAAAAATTTCATTAAATCTAGTTTCTTTAAATGCATAAGAAACTTTACATATACCCAAATATTTGTACCCACCCCAAATCCTATCGTGAGCCTAAGCAGGGGGGTTGCAGGGGGGCAACATGCCCCCCATCTATACCTCACTGTTTATTTGAAAATTTTTATATTTGAAATTTAAAAATTCGCAATAAACAGTGAGCTATGTATGGGGGGCATGCTGCCCCCCTGCAACCCCCCTGCTTGGGCTCACTATAGGATTTGGGGTCGGTGCGAGGTTGGGTGTATGCAAAGTTTCTTTTCCAAAAATTACAGTTTTTCTTACAAAACATTTTACGTTTGGCCTTAAGTCACAAACAAATTTGGCCTTATGTCACTTTGTAAAAGCGACATATGGCCAACTCTTAAAACTTGGCATTAAGTCGCTTTTGGAAAGTGACTTAAGGCCAAACTTTCAAATTTTAAATGTCACGGCACCCTAGGAAAGAAAGCTTTCCAACACCAACACCAATACCGGAACCCAGACGTGAATTTTATCCTCAGCTAGTTCACAACCCCCGTACTCTTCAATACCCAGAGTTTAATAGGGAAGTACAATAACAACCCATATATCAACAGCATCGGGAACAAAAAACTCCAGCAAACCAACAGCCCCTTCCACCGAAACCAATGTCCATTGATCAATCTCTTAGATTTCAAAAAGTAAACTCCCAAAATAGACCAAGGATTCAAGAATTTAGTCAAAAACGTCAACATTCACAGCAAACTAATCAACCAAAAAAGGCACAACGAGGCTCCCAAACCTTTGAGCCGAAACCCAGGGATTAAAAACCAAAATTTGTTCGATATAAAGGTAGATAATTACAAAAATCTTTAAGGGCTTACGGTGAAAACGAAAAGCCAAAACTGGGATAAAATTCGAATTAAACAAACAAAATCAAAAGCTACCGAAATTGACACAAAATAAAATTATAGAAACCTTACACTCTACTTGTCTTTTTTTAGGGATATGTCTGTGGATCTCTTATTCGCCCTTTTCCTCTAGGGTTAAAAGTTCGCTCTTTGGAAAAATTACTTCACAAAAAAAAGGTGAGATTTATTCCCACTAGTGGTGAAGTAAATTCCCATGTGAAGAAAGTTCCCGTGAAGTTAATTCCCTGCACCGTTTTTGTTACTTTTCCTTTATACTTTGAGAGTAGGTCTTTGGCTGATGGAGGTCAGGTATCTACGGTGCCGTGAAATAACACCGAGCGAAATAAAGCCGAATGTCGAAATTCGGCTTTATTTCGCTTTACTAAAGTGAAATAACGTCGAATTTTAGCGTTCGGCTTTATTTCGCTGTGGCAAAGTGAAATAAAGCCGAATGTTAACTGAGAAATAAAGCCAAACCAAACAAATTCAACATTCGATTTTATTTCTAAGTTTCATTAATCCAAATTCTATAAAAATACAAAAGAAACTTTGCATACACCCAACCACACTACCACCCCAAATCCTATAGCGAGCCCAAGCAGGGGGGTTGCATACCTCACTGTTTATTCGCCAATTTTAAAATTTTACAAACCAAATAAAGGAGAGGATTTATTAGGTTTGTGAAATTTTAAAATTCGTGAATAAACAGTGAGGTATGTTTGGGGGGGCATGCTGCCCCCCTGCAACCCCCCTGCTTGGGCTCATTATAGGATTTGGGGTGGGTGCGAGGTTGGTGTATGTTAAGTTTCTTTTGCATTAAAAGAATCTGGAACTTTTGAATTTTTTAACTAATCAAATATGTCAATCCTTTTGAAAAGTGAAATAACACCGAATCGGCCTTATTTCACTTTTCAAAGCGAAATAAGGCCAAACGAATTTTATCGTTCGGCCTTATTTCGCTTTGAAAAGAGAAATAAGGCCGATTCGGTGTTATTTCACTTTTCAAAAGGATTTACATATTTAATTAGTTAAAAAATATAAAAGTTCCATATTCTTTAAATGTTAAAGAAACTTTACATACACCAACCTCGCACTCACCCCAAATCCTATAATGAGCCCAAGCAGGGGGGTTGCAGGGGGGCAGCATGCCCCCCCAAACATACCTCACTGTTTATTCACGAATTTTAAAATTTCACAAACCTAATAAATCCTCTCCTTTATACCTATGGTTTGTAAAATTTTAGAATTGTGAATAAACAGTGAGGTATGTATCGGGGGGCATGCTGCCCCCCTGCAACCCCCCTGCTTGGACTCGCTATAAGATTTGGGGTGGGTGCGAGGTTGGGTGTATGCAAAGTTTCTTTTGTATTTTTATAGAATCTGGATTAATGAAACTTAGAAATAAAATCGATCTTTGAATTTGTTTGGTTCGGCTTTATTTCTCAGTTAACATTCGGCTTTATTTCACTTTGCTACAGCGAAATAAAGCCGAACGCTAGGATTCGGCGTTATTTCACTTAAGTAAAGTGAAATAAAGCCGAATTTCAACATTCGGCTTTATTTCGCTTGGCGTTATTTCACGGCACCGCATAAATACAGTGCATAAATACAGTGCTAGCGGCAAGCATTACGGCGAATAAAGAGTGTGGTATCTATGGGGGGGGCATGCTGCCTCCCTGCAACCCCCCTGGTTGGGCCCATTATAGGATTTGGGGTAGGTACGAGGCTGGGTGTATGCAAAGTTTCTTTGGCATTTAAAGAATCTGGATTTAAAGAAACGCACATTAAAGTGAAATTAATTCCCACAAAAAAGTGAAATTATTACTCACTTTCAGTGGGAAGTAATTTCACTTCAAAAAAGTGAAATTAATTCCCACTAGTAGTGAAGTTAATTCCCATGTGAAGGTAGTTCCCGTGAAGTTAATTCCCTGCACCGCTACATGTTGTGGTAAATTTAACCGCAACAACTTCACCACTAGTGGGAAATAATTTCACCTTTTTGAAGTGAAGTTATTTTCCACTGAAGCTGAGAGATAATATCACTTTTTCGTAGGTTTGTAGGAATATATTTCACTTGATTTCTTTAAATGCAAAAGAAACTTTGCACCTACCCCAAATCCTTCAGTAAGCCCCAGCAGGGGAGTTGCAGGGGGGTTGTAGGAGGGCAATATGCCTCCCAATAGATACCTCACTGTTTATTCGCTGAAATGCTGGGTGCTAGCACTGTATTTAGTTAAAGTAAGAGCATTACGGTGAATTCGCAGGTTTGTATGAGTATGTATGCAGTCCGGTCCAGTCCAGTCCAGTCCAGTCCAGTCCAGTCCAGTCCAGTCCAGTCCAGTCCAGTCCAGTCCAGTCCAGTCCAGTCCAGTCCAGTCCAGTCCAGTCCAGTCCAGTCCAGTCCAGTCCAGTCCAGTCCAGTCCAGTCCAGTCCAGTCCAGTCCAGTCCAGTCCAGTCCAGTCCAGTCCAGTCCAGTCCAGTCCAGTCCAGTCCAGTCCAGTCCAGTCCAGTCCAGTCCAGTCCAGTCCAGTCCAGTCCAGTCCAGTCCAGTCCAGTCCAGTCCAGTCCAGTCCAGTCCAGTCCAGTCCAGTCCAGTCCAGTCCAGTCCAGTCCAGTCCAGTCCAGTCCAGTCCAGTCCAGTCCAGTCCAGTCCAGTCCAGTCCAGTCCAGTCCAGTCCAGTCCAGTCCAGTCCAGTCCAGTCCAGTCCAGTCCAGTCCAGTCCAGTCCAGTCCAGTCCAGTCCAGTCCAGTCCAGTCCAGTCCAGTCCAGTCCAGTCCAGTCCAGTCCAGTCCAGTCCAGTCCAGTCCAGTCCAGTCCAGTCCAGTCCAGTCCAGTCCAGTCCAGTCCAGTCCAGTCCAGTCCAGTCCAGTCCAGTCCAGTCCAGTCCAGTCCAGTCCAGTCCAGTCCAGTCCAGTCCAGTCCAGTCCAGTCCAGTCCAGTCCAGTCCAGTCCAGTCCAGTCCAGTCCAGTCCAGTCCAGTCCAGTCCAGTCCAGTCCAGTCCAGTCCAGTCCAGTCCAGTCCAGTCCAGTCCAGTCCAGTCCAGTCCAGTCCAGTCCAGTCCAGTCCAGTCCAGTCCAGTCCAGTCCAGTCCAGTCCAGTCCAGTCCAGTCCAGTCCAGTCCAGTCCAGTCCAGTCCAGTCCAGTCCAGTCCAGTCCAGTCCAGTCCAGTCCAGTCCAGTCCAGTCCAGTCCAGTCCAGTCCAGTCCAGTCCAGTCCAGTCCAGTCCAGTCCAGTCCAGTCCAGTCCAGTCCAGTCCAGTCCAGTCCAGTCCAGTCCAGTCCAGTCCAGTCCAGTCCAGTCCAGTCCAGTCCAGTCCAGTCCAGTCCAGTCCAGTCCAGTCCAGTCCAGTCCAGTCCAGTCCAGTCCAGTCCAGTCCAGTCCAGTCCAGTCCAGTCCAGTCCAGTCCAGTCCAGTCCAGTCCAGTCCAGTCCAGTCCAGTCCAGTCCAGTCCAGTCCAGTCCAGTCCAGTCCAGTCCAGTCCAGTCCAGTCCAGTCCAGTCCAGTCCAGTCCAGTCCAGTCCAGTCCAGTCCAGTCCAGTCCAGTCCAGTCCAGTCCAGTCCAGTCCAGTCCAGTCCAGTCCAGTCCAGTCCAGTCCAGTCCAGTCCAGTCCAGTCCAGTCCAGTCCAGTCCAGTCCAGTCCAGTCCAGTCCAGTCCAGTCCAGTCCAGTCCAGTCCAGTCCAGTCCAGTCCAGTCCAGTCCAGTCCAGTCCAGTCCAGTCCAGTCCAGTCCAGTCCAGTCCAGTCCAGTCCAGTCCAGTCCAGTCCAGTCCAGTCCAGTCCAGTCCAGTCCAGTCCAGTCCAGTCCAGTCCAGTCCAGTCCAGTCCAGTCCAGTCCAGTCCAGTCCAGTCCAGTCCCAGTCCAGTCCAGTCCAGTCCAGTCCAGTCCAGTCCAGTCCAGTCCAGTCCAGTCCAGTCCAGTCCAGTCCAGTCCAGTCCAGTCCAGTCCAGTCCAGTCCAGTCCAGTCCAGTCCAGTCCAGTCCAGTCCAGTCCAGTCCAGTCCAGTCCAGTCCAGTCCAGTCCAGTCCAGTCCAGTCCAGTCCAGTCCAGTCCAGTCCAGTCCAGTCCAGTCCAGTCCAGTCCAGTCCAGTCCAGTCCAGTCCAGTCCAGTCCAGTCCAGTCCAGTCCAGTCCAGTCCAGTCCAGTCCAGTCCAGTCCAGTCCAGTCCAGTCCAGTCCAGTCCAGTCCAGTCCAGTCCAGTCCAGTCCAGTCCAGTCCAGTCCAGTCCAGTCCAGTCCAGTCCTGTCCTGTCCTGTCCTGTCCTGTCCTGTCCTGTCCTGTCCTGTCCTGTCCTGTCCTGTCCTGTCCTGTCCTGTCCTGTCCTGTCCTGTCCTGTCCTGTCCTGTCCTGTCCTGTCCTGTCCTGTCCTGTCCTGTCCTGTCCTGTCCTGTCCTGTCCTGTCCTGTCCTGTCCTGTCCTGTCCTGTCCTGTCCTGTCCTGTCCTGTCCTGTCCTGTCCTGTCCTGTCCTGTCCTGTCCTGTCCTGTCCTGTCCTGTCCTGTCCTGTCCTGTCCTGTCCTGTCCTGTCCTGTCCTGTCCTGTCCTGTCCTGTCCTGTCCTGTCCTGTCCTGTCCTGTCCTGTCCTGTCCTGTCCTGTCCTGTCCTGTCCTGTCCTGTCCTGTCCTGTCCTGTCCTGTCCTGTCCTGTCCTGTCCTGTCCTGTCCTGTCCTGTCCTGTCCTGTCCTGTCCTGTCCTGTCCTGTCCTGTCCTGTCCTGTCCTGTCCTGTCCTGTCCTGTCCTGTCCTGTCCTGTCCTGTCCTGTCCTGTCCTGTCCTGTCCTGTCCTGTCCTGTCCTGTCCTGTCCTGTCCTGTC